>JASSUY010028262.1:0-37937 GCA_032466535.1 Forpus xanthops | reverse complement strand
TACTGTCACTCTTTAAAACCTCATTGCAGTAATCAATAAACAGATAGCACTGAACTCTGATGATACTTTCACATTTTGAATTGGTTGAGGCCTTCCCCTTGAAAAAAACGAAAAGAAATCACAAATGGGCTCTTCCCACCAAAGCCACCGTGAGGTGCGCAGGGCATTTACTCCACATGAGCATAAGCTATTAGTTGTGACCTGCTTCCTGCCCTCATATGGACAACTTATTACTTTTTCTGTCTTTGAATGTATTTGCTGATTAAGTTTGGTTTATTCATAATTTTGTATCCCTATTCAATAAGAGAGTTCATGTCATGGTCTTTCTACAGATTCTCAGGATAAAAGCAAACCAACTACCATCTTCGCTTGTGGACGAAGCTTAGTGTCTTGGCCAAAAGCCATTTATAGAAGGAATACATCAGTTGGAGGCCTTCCTTTCTGGTCTAAATGAGAAATTGCTCCTTATGTTGTCTTTCATCTTTCAAATATGCTCTGATCTGATCTGAGCAGCTATGTTAGATTTATTCCTCTGCTTGTTCATTGACATTCTCATCCACGCTAATCAGTCTTCCTTTGTACATCTTTTTAATCAAGTTTATTTTCAGACCCCATTTCTTGGCTTTCATGGTCCAGTTCCTCCATTAATTCTTGTAGATGAAGTTCTTAGACTAGCATGATATCTGACAATCTGATTTGCTTTTTTTTTTTTTTCTTAATGCTGGGTGTTCATTTCTCTCATTCTAGACATTGCTTTTACAAAATTGCTATAGAATATCTGCAGTTTTAAAATTGTAGTATCACATAATTTTATTTCACTGTCTCCCCCCCAATAAATATACACACACATACATATATAAATTATCCTACAGAATTTAAGCATGTGGTGGATGTTTTGCATTACTGTGTGCTTCCTGGAAACACAAACAGTGTAACATTTTTGTGCGCTTAAGCTTTTTAAAGCTCTGGCTTTTGAGATTTTCTCCAGCCAAACGGCTATGTTCACGCAGTTCATGAATGCCATACAGAATAATAGTTAGGCCTATACTTGTTCTCCAGTAACTCATTAATCATTTGAATAGATCTCATTACAAAGCACCCAGAACAAAACCCCATCTGTTTCCATTGTTTAATCAGTCACTAGTGTGGCAATTCCCGCAGGAAGTGTCTTTGCACATTTCATTTTGACCCAATCCCACCAAGCTTAACGTCTTCTGGCCTGAGGCATCACTGAAATGGTTTGGAGTCCACCACAACAACTTCTAACATTAGGGTTTCCTTTTACTACCTAATTCACTGCTGGTTCTGCTCCAAATCTGGGATTATAGAAAATGCCTGCAATGATCACACAAGGAAAGTCAATAAGACACCAAAGGGACTCTTCAGAGCAGTAGGCAACTACTTCATTCACTCAATTGCAGGGCTGAGGGTGGCTAAATAACCATTCCTGCTTGTGTTTTCTACAAAGCTGAAAGGACTTCAACCAAAAAATTGAGACCTTGTCTTGTCTTGCTTCATCTTCCTTTCAGTATAATTTTTCCTCAGAAAATTACTCTTCCACTTGTCTATCTGCTGTCTACCAGGAGAAATTTCTGTAGTATTTAAGGTGGGGGAGAAGATGGAAAAGCACCAGAGCAGCTAACAGCTATCCCCTCTGCCTGAACTCTACATCCAGCAAGCACCAAACCTCTTCTTGCTGTGCGATCTAAGATTTTCCTACTAAAGGGATGCAGGTTCTAGCATGGTGAGTTTGTACCTTCTTCCTACAGTGCTGAATCTCTGCTGCCAAAATTTCCAGTTTCTGAGGACAGTCTTTACCTATTGAGCAGCTCTGTGGCGCTATGTGATAGCACAAGCTCGCTGAGCAACTCCTCTCAGGCAACCATTTATGGCTTTCTCCATACTTCTATCTTCATTTGGGCACTTTGCCTTTTTCCCCAGATTCAGCGGAAATCATGAGGGAAATTTGTCTCCATGCCCAGGACTCACAAAGGTCCCATTAATGATTTAAATTATTACCTAACCCTGATTATTGAGTGTTTTGCCGCTTACCTATGGTTTGCCAGGGATAGTGCATCAGGCCTTGGAATGGAAATGGCCTTCTCCCTTTCTTGACTGAAAGTCTTGACTGCTGCTACTATTGCCTGTCACTCCTCTGACATAAACATGTATTTCATCAAAAATTCTCATATTCTAGCAAGTCACTGCTGTTGTAACAGCATTGAACTACATGGCACTGTAAGGGACCACTGAAGTATCTTAGCAGAAAACAAAGTGAACAGGCTTGTAAAACCCAAGTGGCAGCTACAAACCAAATGCAGTGGGTGGATTTCATTTGTCCTGCTCTAATGCCGCAATAGGATTTATGGCAGATTCCCTGAACAGTTGCAGTTCAAGGTGCTGTTCTTTGCTTTCACAGCCTTAGAGCTGTGTGCTTTGACATTATCAGCCTGCATTTTCCTTTGATCTGCAATTCAAGATCAGAGAGGACATACAAATCACAGGGGTGTTGGTCTCAGCAGATTAGCTGAAAGCGCACCCACCATCAGCACCCTGTTTTTTACCTGAATGAACAGTGAGATGGCAAAAGCCTGGTCCATGCCCAAGGCCTGGTACATGCCCACTGGCTTCTCTTATGGGAAAAGGTGAGATTGATTAAAAATGCAAACTTTGTTTGCTTCCATCCGGCAAACAGATGTTAATGCTGAAGTTCCATTGTATTTTATCATGGCTTGCCTTGATAGTGTTCAATTACACACATGTGAAAAATAAATAAAAGCACTATAAGCGCATGTCTGTTACAGCTCAGGCCAGTTAGTGTCAGGTCTCTTGTTTATTTTTTTAATTGAAGATGCTTAGACATTTAATACTTTGAGACAGAAGGAGATCCCTCTGTTGGCTTGTGTTCTGGTTCATTTGTATTCAAATCCACATTTTGGAACAAAGAATACAAAATGATCACATGCTGAAGTCAAACGATGAATCAGTCACTGAGTGTGGCTCTGGAACACACTGTGCATACAATCTCACAGTACTGGGTTTGTGAAGCACTGCGCTTCAAGGGGGTAAAGTCCCTTGCTAAGTTAGGCTCTGCTCCAGCAGGCATTCATGCATGTGCTTAATTTTTAGCATAAAAGCTGTTCTACAAAAGCTGATAGAACTGTGCATGAATCTGAACAAACCTTCCAGTTTAGTGCATATTGGATCGGGGCCACTGACTGTTATACGGCAATACGAAGGGGAAAACCCTATTGAACAGAGGCAGCATTTTTAGGACAGTGTCTCATTCTTCATCTGCTTTTCTGAAAGTTAACAATCAAAGAGATCAGAATTGTATTTCCTTATTCACACATGCTGCTATTTACATAAATTTAAAATTTTATGCAGGCCTCAAGTCAAAAAAAAAAAAAAAAAAGAGGATTGGGCAGCCAACAAAAAGGCTAATATTTATCATTATAATAAACATTTTGATGTTAAATTCAAAATTATATATTTTTAATGGAACAAAACCTGTTAATTTGATTTTTAACATCAGTTTAAACTAAACAGGTTTGGATTTTATATTTTGTTTGTTTGGTTTTGTTTTTTTAAATAAACAAGGTTAGTTTTCTTTCCCCAAGGACAAAATATTTTCCATGGAAAGAAAAAAGTTACAACAAAACCATACTAAAAGTTTTTTATCCAAAAATGTTGACCGCAGCTTAATACAACTTAGCAGCTACCCATATTGTACAACTGCCATTCCTTATTTCTGTGGCACGAAATCTTTCCTCAAAATCTGTTGGTTTTTATCTATAGTGTACATAAAAGGTCTTTCAAGAAGTAATGCCAATTGCCAAAATACATGCATGTTTAATATGCTGTGACATTTAAAAATACTACAATCATTTCTGAGAGAGGTACTGTAATTGTTTTTCAGAATTAAACAGGAAATAAAAAGCCAGTGTACAGTGTATTATACATAATTGTCCAATCATCAAAGAGACCAAATAAGTTCATGAGTCAGCCTGTGTGTAAAACACCCCTAAGGAAGTGGCATAAGTTAACTAAGCTTCTGTATTTTATTTTCATTTCAAACCATATTACTAGAGCTGTAAGAGCTTGGGAAAAAAACAGCCTGGTAGCACACACTTCTCTAAAAGTGCTTCAAACTGTAGAGCCTAGGGAGAACTTCATTAAAGCTGCTTGCTGTTGCTTTTACATAAGCCTCCAAATTTGGTTCAAGAAGTCCTGCCTCTCTGTGCCAAAAACTTAGGCAGGTATTTTTAAATGAAGAGTTTAAAACACATGCCATCCCAAAGGCTATCCTGAAACACTTCGCAAAGCTATCAGACTAACTCCATGATAGTCTCACAGCAGCCAAGTATCTCCGACCTTCAAATGCAGATTTTCCTGTGCAAAAGCAGTTGGAATTAAACCCCCCCAATAAAGTGAGGAAAGATAGAAGTATGATGAAGTAACTAAACTTGTTGCTGGAGAATGAAATCAAGTGCATTTCTCCCTGCAGAACACCGCTGTGTGTCACACACAATTCTGACAGCAGTGGAAATACTCCGTTCTCATTGTAGAACTGCTACTCAGATACTGATCGTCAACTACTAGACATTTTTCATTTCAAGAATTATTGGGAAAAGTATTATTCCACTCATTACTTACTATCTGCAGCACTAGCTGAAATGTGACTAGAAATCCTTCCCTTCTGAATGTGTTCAACAATTTAGAGGATTTATTCCTCTTTTACTTTTTTTTGGTCTGTCTTTTCAGACAGCTGCAAAACTCTACTGATATTATACATCATTTTCAGTGGCCAAAATCTAATATTATAAAATGGGGATTAGAGTTCTAAAATCACAGAAGTTCTCTAGCAATTTTTTCATGCTTTGTACAATGCTTGTTCCTGACCTCAGATTGTCACTATGAAAAAATATAAATCAAAGTGTTTCCCGTAACAGCTACCTCTCCAAGGGTATATAATTTCTATACACAGTTTATTTAAATCATTCTACCTACAACTAAAATATAACTAACTCTGAGGTCAAAGGTTATCAGTACATGTGACAGTATATGTTTAAATATTTACAGAAATTGTCACAAAGAATGAGTACTTATCCAAAATCTTTCTGTATCTTTCAAACTATGCAGACAAGATTGAAATATTCATGTCCTTCCTTAACTACCAGGGATTAAGCTTGTGCAAAACTCCCCCACCTTCTATCCCTTACAGAGCTCCAGTTACCATCACAACACATAGGCTCCAAAATTCATAGAAAAGGATGTATTTTGCAAAATGCCTTGAAGACCTATCAGCACACTGAGTCTTTTCTAGTAAGGGATGATATTAACTAGTAATATTAACTCTTCAGAGTTAGAGGAGATGCCTTTGATCATTTGAACTACAACAGTATTGTGCTGGAAAGTCATTCTCTCATATAGGATAGTCCAAAGCTGTTTGGAGTTTTCAAAATCAAAACTAGTGTATTAAATTCAATATGGGAGCTAATACCTGTAGATGACGAAGCGGCAGAACCCTGAGGTATTGCAACATCAGCTATTAAGTAGGTGACACTGTTCTTTATCAATCGACTTTCCTGGAGCTATGGTTTAATCAAACATGCACTGCAGCTGCTTTATCTGGAAGTGACAAATGCTCCTGGACCACATCGGAAAGAAAAATTAAACTCTTTGCCAGGCACAAATCTGACCCAAAGAATCCTGATCGAGCATCCTTAAAAAACGTGGGAAACACCACACTGGCCACATCATCTCTTCCCACTCCCAACCCTTCCCCCCTCCCTCCCTCCCCAGACTCTACACCTATACTTTCAGATATATTAGGAACAGGTTTCAGCCTGTAAATGTTCCTCTCTGACCTCAGAATTACCCCACTCTGAACTAGGCACAAAACACTGCTGGCTAATTTGGACATGGTGTTGTTTTAAACCTGGGTGGCATTAGCCAACTGAAAGCCTTCCAGACCATACCTCCTAATTAAGGGCTTCTCTACACTGGGAAATTTACCAGCATAGTTACAGTGGCTTAATTATAACTGTTATAATTGGGATATAAATATAACTTTCTATTTGAACGTTCATACAAGGACTATGAGTGCTTATCTCTGGTTTAGTTTATGTCACTTTGAAAGCTCTTTCAGGAGAAAAAGATATCTTTATTCCATACTAAATATATCCAAAGGAGGCAGTTTGGTGTAATTACAACTGGTATAATTATACCAGTATAACCAAGCAAGCAAATGTTCCCCTGCAGAAAATCCTTCCTAGCACACTCATGTACGTTAAGAGGATGAGAAAGCAGAAGGAAGCCTGTGGAGTCCCACATGACCATGTTCTCTGGACCAAAGTATCCATCAGCACTGACTGAACCTGTGCAGCAGGGGATGAAGGCTGACAGTGGAGATAATATTTGAAGTTACAGTGTGTAATACAGGGAGCACCAGCTACAAATACTTTGACTTGGCAATTATACTTGTGGAAAGTGCAGCAATCAATAATCAGAATTGATCAAGAACTCTACTCAATTTTTAGTGAAATAGTAGCACCTGTAATAGCTGATCAACAGTGGATCAGAGCAGAGAACTATGCCAGCTGCTCAGTGCTCCTTGAAAGACCTTCATGCAAAAATATAAGCTTATATGGTGTACTTAGGAATCAGCTCTAATATTCTACTTCCTCTAATTAGGAAGCAAAGAAGCATCTACAGTGTGTATGTGGCATCTCTATTGCTTATTTCTTTCACTAATAAGTTCTTGACATGTCAAATTCTTACGTACAGGTAATGCCCTCCATGCCATTAATGTTACTCTACCTATTGACAGAGGTGCACAGAAACTGGAATCTTTTTGTATTCATGGAATATTGAAAAATCTGAGAATATTAATTCAAATTTTTAAAGACACATGTTTAAACTAACATTTCACTCAGGATTATCCATTATTTTCTATTATCCATTTATTCCATTATTATCCATTTATTATCCATTACTACCCATTATCACAGCAGAAAAATAATCAGAAATAATTGCAGCAATAATTTTAAGTGTATTCTGAAGTATACACATTTGTCTTCATAACAAACCATTAAATACTAGCAGTATGCAACACTTTGTAAGCTCTTCACAAGAAAGAAAACAAAAAGAATATCATTTGCTGTCAATTAGACAGCTTTAGCACTTTGTTTCTCCTTATCTCATTGAATCAAATAGATCTCGCCTGGTGGATGCTGTCTTTTACAGACTGAAAATTAGCTAGACTCTTTTCTCAGCAGTAGGCTTTTTGCATCACTTTAACAATTCAGTTCAAAAGCCCTTTGCTTATATTTGCATGGTCTTAGCTACTTTTGATTGGTAAAATTTAAGAGCTCCTACTTAACGCAAATGCATTTCAACCACGCAGAAACCAATTCCACCTGGAACAGGGATACAGAGCCCATGGCATGGGTGAAGATAGAATGACATATCGCTAACTTTGGAAATCCAGGAAATCATCTCCTGAAAACTCAGGAAGATTTACTCTTTTCTAATCCAATCATAATTCACTTCCAAAAAACATGAAATCCACAGAGAATCATCCAAGGAAATTCTTTGAGCAGACATGTGGTGAAATTCCTCAGTAAAGGTAAAAGGTCATATATGAATCTGAGACAACTGAATAAAACAAATAATCAAGGTCTCCAATCCTTATAAGAATAGTCATTTTCTGAGAACTTTAAAGGTAAAAGGGGGAAAACACAGCACTACCACTGATAAAATGGCAATTCTTGCAATTGTGTTAACAAAGAAGCTAAATTCACTGCAATTGAAGAAGTTAGCACAGGAATGAACTTGAACCATCACATTTTAAGAGCCAGAAAACTAACACCTAAATTAAAACTCTGCTAAGAAAAACAAAATCTCAGTTGCAGAAGTCCAGAAACAGTGAGATACCAGTTGTCAGTGGCAACCTCAAACGCCCACTGCTTTCATTGGAAACAATCAGGACCATATATGCTTATTTTTTCCTGCTGAAACTGCTGTAAATAGGTGTAAATTGCTCCTTTCTGTTACAGCTTCCAGCAAACTCAGTGGAAAAAGAAGGAAAAATAGCATTTTGTTACAGTCAAGCCTCAAGATAAATCTGGTGTCTTTTCTTTCCCTGAAACTAAAGGAAAGTTGAATTGACAGGTAAATCTTAAAGCACTATACTCTGTATTGCATTTAAGAACATAATTTTAAAGTGCACCATGGAATTCAATTACCTTTAAATGGCCCTGCAAAGCCACTTCAAATGGAGCACAGGTGCTAAAAAGTACATTATGTGAATGAATAAATAGAAACTGAAGCTTATTCTCTCCAATAATTCCTTGAAAAATATTAAGTGAAAGCAAAACAGCACTGGAAAAAATAGCCATTTAAGGCTTCTCAATAGATGTCCTTTTCTAATCTTTTTCCCCCAGCCCATACATTAGGCACTTTAGAGGCAGTGCACAAGGGAGGACAGATGGAAAGAAATGTAGGGAGCTTTTTTTGTGCAGTATATGGATAGAGGGAACATTGCCTCACTCTTCAAATTCACTGGGGAGGGAAAGGAGACAAGGATTTACATTCTGGTGAAGACTGGACCAGAAGATTGTGAAAGAGTTATGCTGTCACTTGAGAAGTCAGCTTGAAATATATGTGGCCCATAATATTCCATGAATTATTGCACTCCAGTGCATAGGTATAGACTAGGTTAAGAGGGTGTAATCAGAACCAGAAAGTGAGGACGTTTTAGGATGACATGTTGCTTATCAGCATCTGCATAAGTAAAATAATGCTCTTTACAACATAACTTTTTTTCCAGAACTATAATGTATACAATTATACATACATATATATACACATACACACACATCCCTTAATAGTACTTTGAAACTAATCTGTCTGGTTCTAATGGTAGCAGACTATATGTAAAACTCAAAAAATATTAATTGAGCTCTTTATCTTTTTGATCTTATGCTGGGGTTTGGTGGTTTGTTGGGTGTTTTAGGATTTTTTTTCAGAACTCATAAAAAAAATAACTAGGAATAGAAACACAAAAGGGAAGAATTTAAAAGGACCTAGAGCCCTATAAGCTACAGCAGAAAAGATCCATCATGATAAAACTATGGAGAAGAAACAGATGTGGAGTACAGCAGTCTCCAAAGACGGGAAGAAAAAATGATAGGTCTATTTTATATCCATTTGCTCTTTCTTTTCTTCTTCATGAATGCTGTGATTATGTTTCCTCAGTGATTATTTGGCTATTAGAGAGGAAAAAAATCCAAACAAAGCAAAATCTGATCTACTGATGTGTGTTATCTGTTTGATAAGCATCTGCTTTTTCATTTGTATGGATGCAAACCTCTTCCAGAAGACAGTCCAGGTAATAGAAATCCATGTTTCTAGAAGTTTGGTAGAAAATGGGCCAGGAGGCTTGTTGGGAATATTTTGCAATGTTGCATGGTTACTTAGCTATATTAAGGCTTTAAGAATAACTTAATACTCTTTTCTTCTATAAAGTAGTCTTTTTATGATATTACACTTCAGGTCTTACAGGCACCAGTCAGAATTTCCCTTTTTTGAGAGAAAATTGAACTTCTGATAAGCATGATAAACACAACATACATTAAGAGTTATTTTTCAAATCAGTTTCTATATTTATAGCATTGATCTTAAGACAACAGATATTTCAGATGAAGGACTTTATATGCTCCAAGCTAAAGTTTACTAAGGATATGTGAAATCTACCCATGCCTATATCCCTGCTATTTCTGTTAAAAATTTGATAAGAGTCTAGTAGCATTTGCAGCAGTTATTTTTCACTTGATTTCTTATTCAATGGCAATTTTAATGATCAGCCTACCTTGTCTCAGGACACCATAGTTTAATAGGTTGCACACGAAGGTAAAAGGTAAAATTCTTTGGAGCTAATTTCCACACAACTGACTGAATGACTAGGCTCCTCGATTTTAATTCCTGATTTGATCAATGCAACATTTCTGAGGCAAAGTATTTACAGCCCAGTTAGGTCAAGTGATGGACTACTTCTACTTCCTGACTGAAATAGAAATGTAAAATCTCAAGGATTCACATCCTGAGCTCCTTGCATTTACGTGTCTCAAACTATAAAATCAGGACAATAAGGAAAAAGAATTTAAGAGGAACCCTCTGCTTAAACAAGACCAAACCTAGCTTAGTGGGTAGCTTGTCTTTTTGTTTTGCTATTTTTCAGCATTTACTCCAAGCTGTTCCCTTGTTTTCAATTGCTTCAGCTTTGAGTCTCTGTTCTGGCTTGCACTTATTCTTAGATAGCACTTAGACAGGTGTTACACCTAAACAAGCTGAATCTAATATGCCTTACCTGTTCATAGGTAGTTTACCAGTAGGTCTATGTGAAAGCAAGAATATTTCCAAGAACATTGCATGGGTACTTCTACTGGCTGTTACAGCAGAAGGAAAAATGTGTCTTTCTTTGCTTTCAAAAGGCCATAATGGTTCCTTTCTATGCCAGCCATGTAACAAGCAGTTTTTTCTCCTTGTGTAAGACTGAGGCAATAGCTGAATGGGCAGGGAAAGCAGTGTAAAGCTCAAAGGTTTTTTTCCTGTTTACTTTGCTGATAGAGTATTTCATTTTTTTTGCACTAGTATATTCTCCACTAATCTTAAATCTGTCAGATACTAATGAAGATACTGTTGCTATATTTGGAAAGGAGTGGGCAGGGCAAATTTCTAGGTTTTCTGCCATGAATATCAGAAGGATAGAGCCTTCTATCAAATAAAACAGTTAAGAAATTCATGGTTTGTTCTAATCTGAAACAGCATTGCCTAGAGGTCCCAAATGCAGAGCTGAAAATATGCAACAAACTTTGGTGCGTTAATAGTTGAAGATCATTTACATGCTTGGCAAGGCAGTTTAAGATCAATGTTTACCGTTAAGAAGTTCTCAAGTGTTTATTGAAAAATATGTTAAATGTGTATCTTCTATTACAAAAAAATCTTTCAAGACAGACAAATGCAAATACATAATGACTGCCATATGTCAAAAGGATTTCATGGGTAAAAAAATAGGTTTAAACAATACCTCTCTAAGTTCTCATAAACCCAAGTTTTTAAAGATTTTGCTTTTAAATAAAATCAAGACTTTTTCTGCCAAGAAAGTTTTATCAGTGGAAAATAACAATTCTTGACCTTCCTATCTCACAGAATATTTATTTTCCTACAGAGATCTCTGGTTTTATCATTACTAGTGGACCTAAAGGATATTAACTAGATATTCCTTATTGAGTCCATACTTGTATGGATTTAAGTGAATCACATTAACTTCAGGTTTTAAGCTGAAGTCAAAATAGTCTTTGCTCACCATTTCTCCAGAGAACAGATTTCCTGGGAGCTCTTGAAATTATCTAGGTTTGGACTCGGAAACACTGAAGACAAGAAAGCAAGAAAAATGTCTGCTTTAAAACAAAATGCCTTTTGAAACCCGCAAAGACCTGATGATTGGAAATTACAAATCTCTTTTATCATTTTGTGCCTTCTTTTGAATCTGTTAGAGATAACTTACAAATTAATTGTGACTCTGTTTTGGTTTGGATGTTTAGAAACTAGCAATGTAAGTAGATAATTTTTTCCTTAAATATTTCACTCACATCTGTAGACATGAAACAGATGTACCTAAACAGCTTTATTAACTATAACGGATAATAAAATATTGACAGGAACTTGGAATTATATCTTAACTATTGCACATATCACAGAAATGTCTCAGTGATCCAGGAATGCAGCTGGCTGCTTACAAATTAATTCTATTTTTTCCCCACAAACAACATGGGCAAATGAAAAATAATCTTTAATTTTCCAGATAAACCCAACTGACCAATGCCAAATTACTAACAAAGAAATGAAACAAAGCAATTCTTTATTTCCTGTCTCAGGAGCCATCTGCACATTTGCATATCTGCCAAAAGCATTCTCAATTAACTCAGTTATCCCAACTAGTCCCAACTAGCTTTCTCTATTAAATATTTAGCACTCTTCCTAAGACATTTAAATAGCTTATTCAAAACACTTCTTGCTATGAACTGAAATCTGATCTTCCCTTTCTCCTGGAAGTGAAATACTCAGTGTGTTAAAGCTGCAAACTAAATCCTAACATAGTCAAACAAACCCAACATTAACCACTTGAACTTCTGGTATTAAGGTTCAAATTTAACTCAGAATTGTCAAGTGTAAACTTTTGTTACAAGGCTGCTTTAAACACATATAAGTACAGTTCAAGAACACATCTGGAATAAAAAAGCCAGCTTTCAAGTTTGATCTTACAGAGGCCCTACCAGCTGTCAACTCCTCATAACCTTTTGATAAAAGAATTCAAGTGAGATAACCAAACTCTGCACTACTTGAATGAACTAGAGCTCAGCTCTTCAATAAGCATTTTGGATTCTGCAGCACTTTGACATGATAAACTGAAAATTCAGGCTCAATTCTATTTAACATAAAGATAACAAAGGGCTTTCAGTTAATAATGAAAATATCACAGGGAATACAGTCGCTGTTGTGTTACTTAATAATGTATTAATTTTTTTTAATACTGTTTTGTCAATTTGGGGTGAATTACCTACCTACAAATCTCTGTGTAGGCATTCACCCCATAGCCTGCTGAGTTTGCAGATGAGAACAAATGTTAGGTTTGTCACCTTGTGAGGTGTTAGAGGCTATTTTGACATAAACACAATTACCTGGTTATTTCTGCCATATAGACAAACAATCAAATCTGCAAAAATGTTAAAATGGAAATTGTCTTCCTAAGGTGTTAGCACCTCATCTTTTGGTTGGCTAGACCAAGGCACAGCTCTACAAGCTACTTTTAAGTAGGACCACCTTCAGATTTAGGATAAAATAATTGTAAAAAATTAATTCAAACTCTTTAATTATTTTTTTTTTGTTTAACAAAGTGCAGTTTTCTTTTAAATTACAGAAATAAAGAAAGCCTCAGTAATTAGACACTTAACATATCCGTGCATGGGAATGCAGCGCTTTCACAATGAAAAAGTATGCCTTGTTTATACAAATTTCAGTTGGAATTAGATCTACCTCTGTAAACAAATTTTTGTGCTCTTAAAACTGATCATTAAGCAGCCAGTAGGTGTTTTAAAAATGTTATGTAAGGTATAATTATTTGTTTTAAAATATATTGCATACATCTTGTTAATACTAATTATTGAAGGGTAGCATAGCTTTTTTTTAAAAATTATTGTTATTTTTAACCTGAATCTAAATTAACAATAATACAAAAATGTCTCTTTTTCTAACTCTAATACAGTGAAACGCAATGGGTTCTTCCTAGATTAGCAATGTCCTTTGAAATTCTTCAGAGCATCTGCAGGCAGAACTGTGGACTTTTAAAATAATTTCTGGTGGCATTGCAAAAAAAATAAAATTACTTTGGTTTCGTGGGCCAATATAGCAAGAAGAAGGAAAAAAAGTCTGAAAGAGTTGGAAGCATATCCTTCCACTCAGAGCATCACAAGAATACACTATGGTTTGATATATCCAAGTTATAGCATCCGTGTCCAAAGATATTCTTGGGAACAAACATAGGACTGACTCTTGAAAATGAGGTAAATTCTCCCAAGGAACTATAGCTAGAATATTATTACATTGGAAGAAATATGATCTGACCAGAATGGCCAAAGGCTAAAGATGAGACAGAAGAAAATTGCCTTCAGACTAGATAGGGGTAAATTCCAGTAATATCTTGTGAGGATGCTGTATATGGCAACCGCATCTCTCTCAGGAGGTAAGTGGGAGCTGGACCTGTCAGAAAGAGTACATTGCTGTAAAACAGATAAAAAGCAAGTCAGCTAATATGTACTTGAAACCTTTCTAACCATGGGGAAAAACTTGGACAAGAAGAAAAAATCATACTAATGGAAGTATCTTAGCTCAGGGAAAAGAATAATCAAGTAGGAAAATTAAATAAACAACACTTTCTACAGTTGAAAGGTACTAATGCACTATTCTGCAGAAAATTTCCAATTGCAAATGCCTTTTTACATTAAAGTTGCATGAGTTGGAAAGTCCCAAGATGTAAAAGCCCTTGGAGGCCATAAAAGGGCTCACAAAACAAATGGAAATATCTTGCATCTTCTAGCCACAAATCTGAGCCAAACCTCTAACTTGCCTTCTGAACCCAAAGGACCAGTGTCTTATTCTGGGGACTCTTGCGATCAGAGAAAAACTGAAACAGTCTTTTGGAGCTATTTAGGCAATGAAACGACCGCTGCTGCTTTTAATATCTTCTTGCCTTAGGCAACCACCTGTTTCACCTAGAATATATATTGCAGAATTGGCCCTGGCAGCCAAATGTAGTGGGTCAGGCACTCCCAGTGTCACAAAAACAATAAGAGGAGATAGCACAGATGCAGAAACCTGCCTGAGGCTTTCTGGCTTTCAGGGTTTTAAAGGACTGTTTGCAGCAGTGACAGTTATGGGCAGACAGTTTTCCCCCACAAAGCTATTAAAAATGTTGTGTCCATGGCCAGTCCCGCTCCCCCAAATAACTTTTGCTGCATTGCATTAAGATTAAAGGAAGAGGTGGCAGATGGGGCTAATAAGTTGAAAATCAATGCCATTACAATGTCTTTTACAAAGACAGTAAAAAAAAAAAACAAAACCAAACAGACCAAAACAGAGCCTCCACAACAACAAAACCAAGCCTTGCAGAAGTTAAAACTTTCAGCAATATCTCTTGCTGTGTAGAAACACATTGTACAGTTGTCCTGGTTCTCCTTGGACTTGGCCTCAGATTCAAGGAAATAAAAAAACAGATAGTGTCTGAATTTTCTGTTTATTAAAAATACATATCATTTACATATATGCAGCTATATGTATGCATTTGTATACATTCATGTTTTGCTATTGACTATATTGTTCTTTGGATCAGAGCTTGTATGATATTTTCAGAATCTGAGAGAGTAACACTAGTGAGGTTACTAAAATTAATTCCTTCTCAGTGTTACAGAGCTAATGATGACACACAGACTGGTAAACTTAACAGCAGTCAGGAACATTCTGATGCATTAGAATGAGATCAGCCTTTCTATAAAACTTTTGAATAGTACTTGGCATGCTGTCAGGCTATGTCAGCTAGCTCTGTCCCATAAAACTCTTAATCATCGTTTCTGTGTTTGGACGTAGACTGTATTGCAGCTACCCTGTTTTGAAGACCAAGAAATCTTACTAGCGTATACACATGCCACTTAGCTGGCCTCAGTGCCAAGAAGTGCTTCCAGACACACTCACTTTTGTAGTGTAGATGCAGCCAATTGGTTCAAATAAATCAATTCAAAGAGATCTGACAGCATTATCACTGGCATGCTGTTGACCTATTGCATGCACTCATGATTGATGTTTGAAATTGAGAAAAAGCCACACGAATGTTAGTGACTGCATATACTCAACTGAATAGGAAAACCTGTACAGGCAAAGATCCGTAAATATGAACCCAAGGCAACATCGCCATTTCTCCTAAACTGCCGGCTTTACATACCTAAATCCACATTGCATCAGCAACATCTCAATTTCTCCTAAACTGCTGGCTATACATATCTAAATCCACATTGCATCAGAAACCTCTAAAGGAATAAATAGAAAATTAAATAGACATCTTCATTAGCAGAAAAATGCAACTCATAAGTGTTTTTACACCTAGCAATTTATTTGGACTAGCCTGTTTTACATAGTAACTTGTTTATGTACACCATACATTCTGCCTTTATAACTTTGTCTTAATAGAATAATAGAATCATCGAATCATAGAATCATAGAATAGTTAGGGTTGGAAAGGACCTTAAGATCATCTAGTCCCAACTCCCCTGCCATGGGCAGGGTCACCTCCCACTAAACCATGCCACCCAAGGCTATAATGTATGAAAATGAACTGTCACATTTCTCTGAGCAATATTCATTTACATATTCACATTTCAGTCTCTTTCATAACATTAATTTAGACTGTCATATTTTACTCTCTGTGTTACTCCCTGACTCCTTTCTAATTGCAAAACTGTCCACCCCTTTCCAAAATTAATGAATTGTTATTAGACATTTTAATCTTGGTTCAGTAGAAATAAATTTTCTCCTTTAATGTATTTCTTTTCTTTGTAAGAGCAATGATGATTTATACATCAGACAGTATAGGCATTTGTATGCAGAGCTTTTCAATGGCTTTAATGAAAATGATTTTCTTTTCAACTTCTAATAAAGTTACCTGGACCCTATTGGTTTATAAACATTTCCCATTTCAATTACATTAAGAAAGAGCAAGCATCAGACATACAAAATCATTATAAGGCTATACTGTTGTTGATTCTGGAAAATCAGAAGAAAAATCAGAAACTAAAATACTTTATAAATAAAGTATTGAGATTAATTTTGGGTAGAATGGTGGAAGGTAATGGGGAATGGTGCTTAGAGCAAAATCAAGCAAAGAACTGCAGAATATCTGTGTCGTTCCAAGTGTAGAAAATGCCTTGAATTCCCTATTAGCTTAGTAAAGAAAGCATATTGCTAGGACCACAGTTTAACTGCATGTCAGCTGGAAAATGATTCCCATAATAATTGATTTTGAGACCAACAAGAACGGACAGAGAAGTCTGTAGGAAAACATCCCTAACTAAAAAAGGTGAGGAAACAAAAATTATGAGTCCAGAGAGAGATCTGTATGGTTTCAGAACCAGAGGAAGTACCACTGTGCATTTGAACCCATGGTTTCAGAACCAGAGGAAGTACCAGTGTGCATTTGAACCTGCTAAAGCATTGAAGTGGAAATCTTATTTTACTAGTTCTTCCTCTTACAAGCCAGATAGTATTCCTTAAAACAAAGCCCCTTTCCATGTCTTAGCTCCTTATTCTCACTTAAAGACACATAGTATATCTGCTTAGCATTTATCTAATGCTAAAATCATACTTCTGATCAGGAAACTTCAACCTTCAATCACCATATTTAGAATAATGGCATTTTATTTTGCGTCTAATGTATGATATTGTTAGAAGTACATTATATTCACTTGATAGCACTCTACTTCATACCAAATGGCAAAGATAAACTGAGAGATTAACATACTTTGAAGATCAAGATCTTTGTAAAACATATCCACAATGGACATTGTTACCAATTACAAGAGGAATATACTCATCATACAAGGTGAAGGATAAATATCCCTCTATGAAAAGGTTTTTAAAAGACTTAAAAAAATCTTATTTTACGGTCTCATTTCCCTTACAAAGAAGAATGTAAGGCCTAGAACAAAAAAATACTGCTCTCGATCTTTGCCAACTCAGGGTGAGCCTCAATGAATTCTCAGTGAAAACCATGAGTTGTACTAACACAGATGAGTTACAAGTCAAATCTTCTCTGCTTATGAATTTCCTAATAATGAGCTTCTCCCAGCTGACGTTATGCCTGTAGAACAGAACACTAACAGAACAGCATCATCCTTTTACATATCTTACATATCTTCCCACAAATTGCAAGAGATTAAAAGTATTTAATTTTTCCATCTGCTATCAAATCAGCCTATTTGATCTGAAGCTTGACCAAGTTAGGCAAAAGGCTTTTATCAGGCTTTGGCTCACTTTCTAAATGTGACAGAGATATTTACAGAATCTTCACTATAATTCAGCACAGAATATTACCTTCTTGGCTTCATACATTCACATGTGGTTGTTTGACTTGTTAATAAAAGTTCTTCTATCTTATTTTAAAAATATAACTCCATATTTTCTTAATCTTTTCAGAAATAGGCTCAAAGCATAATAAAGCATCTTCTATTTATTTTATTCTCTTCCCATCATTAATTAATAGAACAAATACATTATCACACTTAAAATACACTCTGAAACTGTGATTTTAATATACTTTATTGAAAAAAGTACACAGTTTTAAATTATTTTAAATGGGACAAAGCAATGGTCACCTCTATCTACCAAGTCCTTTTTGATGAATCGTGATTACCATATGCCAAATTCACATCTGCATGACTTGCAAAGTAAAAAGATAAATCTCTTTTCAACATATCTTTAAGAATTTATTTCACCAACAGCTTAAAATCATGAAATGTTGATGCTCTGACTATATTTCATGTCTTTTATGTTGCACCATTTCCCAGTTCACAGTTTATCCATGTATTAGCATGCCAATTGAATACATCAGTCAGTGTCACCTTAAGAAAATTGTCAATAGCAGAGGAAGAACAAAAGCAACAAGAGGAGGTTTAGCACTAAGGCCTGAGACACCACCACATTCTCTCGCATTTTCCTAAAAACAACACCAAAAACAAACAAAAAGAAAAAAAAAAAGGAAATAAATACACTCAATTATGATACACATGATCATTCCTATCCTCTTCTGCCTATGTAGCACAGGTTCAAACAACAAAACCCATGAACTAAATATACTCAGGAAGTAATACAGTTACGGACTTTCATTTCAACAAGTTTACATTGTAGACTGAAAGTAAGCATGATCAACAGGCATGTAATATCTCCTCCATGCCATACATTAGGTCTCATTCTATATTGCATGACACCATCAAAGGCATAGAAATTACTCCAGAGTCAAATGGATGCCTATGAACATATGCTGTACAAGCCACTGTACAAATAAGTCTACTATGCAGAACAGAGTCATAAAGATCTCTCCCAAGCACTATGTGTAAATATAATGACAGTTGAAATACTAAAGCTAGTTACTGAAAAAATCTTTAACAGTACAAAGCTCCCAACCATCTCTAATGAGGAACATTGCGTTCTGTGCTTGAGTCAGAAAAATTCTCAGATATTCCCGGCTGCTAGTTCATGCTCACATCCTACCACTTTCTCTTACATGATACAAAATAGTATATAAAAGCAGCAAATCAACACATTGCCTACAGGAGTACTAAAAAGATTTGGAGCACTTGAAAAGTCACTCACTTCCCTTTACTACTGTGTTCTGAGTGTTCAGAAAATTTCCTGATGCCTCATCTTAGAAGGTAGCTTTCCTTTTCTTTCTTTTTTTATTTTTTTTAATTTTATTTTTAGAGAAATAAAACATCTACCACAGTCCAAAACAAAGGAAGAATAGATAGGAACTTACTTCAGGATGAAATCCATGACAGGACTCTGGGCGCCTTCTTATCTTCTGAGATTTCAAGCGTTCACATTTAAGAGATTCGTTATGTGCAAGGTCGTTAAGGAGAGATGTTTTGAGCACTGCATTTTTATGTATTTTGAAATTAACATAGTGAAAATCTTTCAGCTACTTCCTCAGTCAAAAATCCAAAGTGATATGTGTAGTCAACACAAGAAAAAGGTAATTCTAATGCTTTCTCTTCAGTGATTCATAGTTTAGAGAGTATGATTTGTACTTACCTTGCTTACCTGTCTTTGCATAAGTAGTCTAAAATAAATGCACACTGCAAACTACTGTTGATAAATTCCAACTTATATGAGAAAACAAATCCTACAGCAATCCTACAGCATAAAATAAAAAAGCAGGGTAGCTAAAAATCAAGTGATAGATTTACTTGCTACATATCTATATTTTTGGAAAGCAGGTTACCAAAATGCTTTCAATACTCCAGTCCAACCCTGAAATAAAAAAATTGTCTAGACTGTAAAGACTTTTAGAAGTCTCAATATCAGGAGCTCCATTTTAAAAGGAAATTACATACTTAAGGCCTAATTTGTTCAGCTATATAAAGATAACCGTGACCTTATAATGCTTAAAGGTGCACACAAGTGTATTTGCTCAATTTGTATTGGATGTTCAAAAAAGAGAGAAGTGAATTCTCCTTGAAAATAAGTAAGAATGTAGTCTCATCTAGCTTAAATTTAGAGTTCACCACTTTATAGTGGGTAATGATATGTTATTTAAGTGATGTAATGCAAGTTTTTTATATAAAACATTATTTTCATAATTTTCATCTTTACATAAGAATTCTTTCAATATTCGCATCTTGAATATCTTTCTGTCAATTTTGCAATTAAAAAGGATATACCTTATTTCTATAGGTGCCATGGTAATCGGTGGGACAGAATCACAGAAGCATTCATTATCTACTACCACCATGAAGAGATTGCTGCTTGGGATTTGCTGGATAACAAAAGACCTGCAAATTAAAAAGAAATCAAATAATGGTGACATTATCTGTGTTTCTGAGCAACGGGTTTTCTTAGCTTTTAAGTTGTTGACACCTGGATTATAGTTACAAATATCATTGGCTTTATATCTCATACTGTATCACTACACCTTGTAAAAGTAGAGAGTCTAGGGCAACACCTCTCTTTTTCATGGAATATGGTTGTCCACGCAGATGATGCTGAAAGGGGCACAGGTGAAGCAGAATGGATCCTGCTGATATCTTAATGCTGAGGCTGGAAAGTAAGTGAATTACCAAGGAGTTTATCAAATTTTTCTTTTTCAGATTTCAATACTGAATCTTCGCTCTATGTATTTAGGAACTGGATTTTTTTTTAAGTACACATGAAACCAAACTTCAAAGTTAATGAAGGCTCTTCTGCAGCCACACAGTAGTAAGTCATTCTCCCAAACTTTAGCCTCTATGATCATATTAGGGTCTGTATTCTCTCTGGGTCTTGACTGAAGCATCATGAACTGCTGAGAAAGATCTCAGCTTTCATCTGTCCTCTTGAGAGTCACTTTGCTACTGAGCCAACAAAACAGAGATTAAGCCTCAAAATCTTCCTAAGTGAGGAGACTTATTTTAGAATAATGATGACTGTAAGGTACAAATACAGTGATAACACCACAAAGTAGGCAACTCAAAAGGAGATCAAGAAATAAAGTTATTGCTTGTAAGAAGGAAAGCACCCAGGGGAGACCAGAGAAGGATCCTGTGGGCACTATTCAATGATCCACATAGTTACAATGAGCTGAACTCTTAAGCACATACCAATGAGAAAAGGGGAAGGAGGTAGAGCCAAGTAGGCACTGCTTAGCCTTTCTTTTGAAATCCAGGACACAATACAAAGAAAAGCTTTAAGGCTCAGACACAATTCTTGATAAATAGTTAAAACAATCTGTCAGAATTTATATGTCATATCAACAGACAATCTGCCATATCGAATAGCATTGAAATCTGGCAATTCCAGGAATTAGGTGTTTTTCAGTGTAGTATGCTGGTAAATGCACAGAACATTAAGTGAAGGGTTAAGCACCAAAAAGATGTGGAAACATATTTTTCCTCAGACATCTTTATTTAAAGTACATATTGTCTTACTAAAATAACTCCCTGCTTTCTCCAAAGATTACAGAAGATGAAATAGAAGAGGGGGCAGGGAACATTCAAACCTAGCTTCAGAAAAAAAATAATTGGAAATCTTACTATGAATATGTTATCATCGGAAAGATTAAACACTATTCAGTATTTTTTAAACTTACTGAACCTCCATTAAAATTACACTTAGAGTGATCTGCAATATGTTAGCTTTATGTTTATACATGAAATATACATTTATGGCATAATGTAAAAAGCTGAACTTTATAAATGTACCTACCAAGCAGCTGGAGTATGTAGCAGGACTGACATCATTGTAATGGAGCATCTGTGGCTTTGTGGATTTGTGTGTGGGAGAAATGGGGCCAATAAAAGGAAAGGAGAGAAAATCTTTAACAGACAATAACACCAAAATTGTACTGCATGAATTTCTCAAAACAGTTATGAATAAATCAAATACTCAAGGATTAAAAAAAAAAAAAAAATTAATTTCATTCCCAGAAATTGGCACAATTTAAATTTTGTACAGTCTGAAACTTCTAATTATTGCATCTCTAAAACTAGCTCAGAAATGGACATGAAAGGCATAATGTATTATAACAATTAACTGGACGAGAAATGATTAATTTTTATTTTTGATGAGAAGGGAATAATTACTTTTCAGTTGTATTTACAGTTTGCCTGATTCCATGTCCTTTTGTGATAATCCCTTTTTGTGGTCCCCAGGTGATTACAGAAGCCTGGGAGAAAGTATGTACCATACAGAAAGGATTAAAAGTGCCATTTCACTAAAGGTGGCCACATTTCCCAGTTTGTATCTTCTTTCACCCACTTCTCTGGGATGCCACAAGGGCTGTACAGTATAAGCTATTGTTTTGCTAAAGATGGGGTGGGAGGGAGGGGGTAAGGGTGTGTGGGAGGTGTGTGTAGTAAAAAAAAGATTGGGAGCTTTTCCTACCATTTCACTTAGCTAGAATGAAAAAAGAAAGCACTTTAACCCAGAAGAGTTTCCACTATAGGCCTATGATACTGAAAATATTACTATGTGGCTTCTCTGACAAAAATATCAAAAAATACAATGGTTTGTAGGAGTTAAGTGATACAGAATTTTGATAGACCTGATAACTTGGGGAATGCAGTATATGCATGGATAAATGGGAATTATGAATGAAAGGAACTGCAAAGAGCAATATATTAAGTCAAAGAAAAATTTTCTACTTTAGGACTTATACAATAGACTTAATTACACTGGTTCAGTTTACCAAACTGAATACTCTTAAAGATCTACAGTCTCCTTATCTACTACAGATGCATGTGAAGTATCTAACCTTATGGTAACTGCCACAGAGCGTGTGACAGTCATCTAAAGAGCCATCAAAGATATAACTTTTGGATAACTGCAGAAATTTTTTCAACAGTGCATAATATTTTAACAAATACCTTGCAAAGTGGAACAACTACCTTCTCATCCACCATACTAGGGGTAAATAGAGTAATCTTATCTTCCACAAGCAGTGTGTGTTTTTCCTTTCATAATTCTCAGGTATAAACTTGAAATGAAGCTGCAAAGCTAAGTGCGTATCCTCACCAGCCATTGACTTGTGAGGTCACAGGGAAAGGTTTAACATATCAAGAAGTGAAAACTGAGATTAAGTTGAGCAAATAACTAGGGGCAAAAAAAAATTATTTGTGTCTATTTAAGTTTTCTTTTCTATTAATAGAATGTGCACAAGCAAATTATATTACTTTAGTCTGCTGTAATTTAAGATCATTTTCGAGCCACAACATGGTTGCACACTCACTAGATCAATGAAAAAGAAGTTTCTGCCAGTCATAACCACTGCAGTTGCTCCGTGTCTGTTCAGATATTTCACATGGCACTGGTCCCATGCCCAAGCTGGGTAAAGCACACAATCATCTCAGCAGCAGGTCTGCTGTTTGGGTTCAGCTTTCAGTTTCCATGGTAACATGCGCATGCATCTCTCAAATTCATTTTGAGTGAATGTGCATGCCACTAAGTCTCAGAAACCAAACATTCACAGAAAACAAAAGGTGCATAAACAGTCAGAACAAAGTCTTTCAAATATTCCACCAAAATGTTTCACTGTGTAAGACACAATTCAGTCACAAGGACAAAAAACTCTAGCAAAACAGCTTCCAAAACTGCACTGGGAAACAAAATAAGTTGCTGACAAATTAATGAAAATGGCCTTTTGTTTTTGGTTTTCTTTTTTTTTTTTTTTCTTTTTTTAAAGTGAGCTCCACTGTGAATTCTCTGAAGTTGATTTTACTGTAAGCATTTCTGAACACCTGCTGGCTTAAGCTGTCATTTGTGTTGCTGGCAATATGGGCGTCAGCTCTCAAGGACAGAATAAGAGGTCTTATTGACCTTTGTTGCTAGTATAAGAAGCTAAAGAAAGTCTATGCTTAACAGCCTATGCTTAGTATTTACACAAAATATTTAATGTTCAAAGGGTAAAGTTCTTTTGTTTTAAGTAATGTGAATCTTTTGATTTGAACCTTTTTCCTTTACACCAGTATCATCATCATACCCAGGAAAAAGCCTTGCATATGTCTCCATATATAAAATGGAATAAACGTCGGGGCTGCTATTATGTTGAAGTCATTGAGTCAATAAGAACCTTATTCATGATTTCTCCTTCATCTTTCATCCACTGAGGAACTAGTTCAGTTTATTTGATGTTCAAGTTCAGAGGCTGAAAACAGACCTGAGCACAAACTACTTTTTCATTTTGCAGGGAAGGTGAGGAAGGAAGAAATTTAATACTTGAAAGGGGTAAAGAGAGGAAGACAATCCAGTCATGTTAAACTATTTTGCTAATGAAGAAAACAAGAATAGAGAGTAAATCTGCAAGAAAGTCTGTACTTTGAGTCAGAGCATCACACAAGCACTTTTCTCATGTTGCACATGCTTTCTGTTTCTTTCTAGCATATTTCTGTATTGGCTTACATAAAAATATCTGCACAGATATCATGAAATTTGATTTGGGGAAAAAAAAAACAAAACAGCTTCGTGTTTTACAAATAGTAAGTACTCACTCAAAAATGCGAGTATTTATTAACCCATTCATTGAAAATTAATTTTTTAGTGTGGAATGAAACCAAAGAAAATACTTGGAATTCAAGCACTGCTGCATTCATAATGATATTTGCTGAAGTCCTGCTTACAAAAGCATGAAAGGAAAGCTCACTTTTTATGTGATTAAATTACTCTTCCTACAAAATAACAGTTCCTTCTAATTTCTTAAGATAGCCTAGAATTTGGAAAGCATCACAATAGGACTATAATACAATTCTTGGAGTACAGATATACCAGCTGCCTTTGTACATGTAACTCAGGTTCCTACCTTAGAAAGATAATCACCTAAAACTCTGAACAGAGTACATGCAGAGACTCAGGCTAGTCAAGGATAATTCAGAGCATAAGCCTGGCTTTGGTGAGCTGAATTATCCTCCACAGGAGAGTCTTTCTCTTTAATATCTGAATAGTGATCCTGCAGAGAAATGAATTCTGAATCCAGTGAAATGTGATGCCTAAAGCTAAGTGCAGACTGCAACACCTGTTCTAAAAGAGCAAGCACACTATGTTCAAACCTCTTTTTAAATTTCAATCTCTTCCTTTTCCTTTTATATATAAAAGTTTTAATGCAGTTATAGTATATATTATTTTGTTATCATAATAATTTATTCCACAGACTATGCTTAAACAAAACCCAAACAAAAAAAAAACCACCAAAACCAAAAAGAGGCAACAAAAACCCAACCTAATTTAAAAAATATCAGCTATTTTCCTTATTATCTGAATTATTTTCTCCCGTGAGGAGTAGCAATTAGATGTACTCAGGGCAGCAGAGGGATAGAGACTGAGCTGCCACTATCCTTGCTACACTGCCCTCTTTCCACACTATCTGCTTCTTTCTCTTCATCTTCCAGCTTCTGAAACTCTTGGGTAATAAAGCATCTGTAAGGGAACTGGGAGGGGTATAAGCCTCCCTGAAAAGGAAGGAGGTGTTCCAATATGAGGTGAAAGGGCAGGAATGATAGAACAAGCAGATCAGTGCCCTGTGGGAAAGGGACAGAGGGAAGAAGGTTATTAATTGCTGCAGCAGGTGGCTTTGCTGTGGGGCCTCTGAAGTCTTCCCCCTTAGGGATTTTCAGAGCACCTCCCACATTGATTAGAGTAGGCACAGCAGTAGCAAGGCAGATCTAGACCCTTTTTTTTCTTCCTGGCTGCTGTAGTCATGACACTGCTATATTTCCTAAAGCAAGATGACTGTTTTTCCAGCCAATCAGAAGATCACACACATCTGTAAGTCACTTCCTTCCTTAATGCAGGTCATTGCTTCACAACAACTACCTGCATCATAAGGTGCAAAATCTGTATGTGGTAAGCTTACTATCATGTCTCTGAAATGCTGCTGGCTTCAACCTCCCTTTCCTAACATAGCTGGATTCATTAGAGGCAATGCTAAGTTAATTCAATTTCAAACATGCAAGAGAAGTGTCTTGTCCAGCTAAGCAAACTTAACCTCTAAATTGTTTACTCTCTACTATTTGACTATTATGTTTGCTATTAAAGGAAATTCATATTAAGAAGCTTAGTCTCTGTATTTCAATGCAGGACTGATAGTCCATTTCCTTGTCCATTGATGTTAAGTTTTTTACACGACGTAAACTGAACAGACTTAAGTTTTCTCTTCTTATAAGCAGTCACTTACAGTTCAGACTGAGGATTCCAAATACCATCATTTCTTGGCGAATTACACTGAAATATTTTCTTTTTCCTGGTTTACAGCCACACTGCCATTAGCTGGTAGCCAGCGACACCACTGCATGAGTTGTTGCAACAACAAAGAATGGGAATAAACTTCCTGATGGCATTCAGAAATCTCTGATTTTCAGATAAATTTCCTCCTACTTCTTCAAATAGTTGCAAAGGTTGCAAAAAGTTTGAAGGACCAAAATGAATTATAAGCAGTAGGGAATTCTGAAGATTCTTACAGGATAAGACTACATTTAAGGAACCAAAAAGTATAGTAAAAATGTATTCCCATTATCCTGCAGAATGGAAGATACTGATTTCTAATTTGTTGGTGATTTCAGCACAGCACCAACATCAAAAGCAGTTCAACTTGTTTAAAATCAATGCGATGTGATTCTCTCTAAAAATTTTCTGGTTTCTCATAGAAATTCTGCATGGTATGTGGTATGTACTGCATGAGAGGTGTCCCTGACCATGGCAGGGGGGTTGGAACTAGATGATCTTAAGGTCCTTTCCAATCCTAACTATTCTATGATTCTATGATTATTGTGCAGAACACCATTGCTCATAAGAATTATTGACCTATATGTGTATTTTACAAACTATGTATTTTATTTTTTTAATTTCATGCTCAGGAATTTTAACAGCCTGATTCAAGAAAAAAAAAAAAAAAAATCCATGTATGCAGTTTTCATTTGTCTCTGTAATGACCATAGGAACACTTAATGCTATTGTTTGATGTTACAGTGATGACTGTGGGATATACATTCAAATTATGACTAGAAAAATGGCTTGTTGTTGTGTTAGCATACGTCACTCCTGCACATACATAATCATATAAATAATTTTTAGCAGGCAGTAGAAAAGATGTTTCAGGTGCCAGTTGTTTTGCTCATGCAGATGAGCAAAGCATACTTTGGTTCCATACCAAAGCATGGAAGAATTTCACTGTGAGTAGTTTGAAAAGAAATAAACCGAGAGCAGTATTTTCAAATTGGCAACCTAAACGCATGCACAAAGATGTGAAAAAAGAACTTTGAATTTCCATGGTACTCAACTCAGAGAGCCTCCACTAGGCGCTTCAATGCTTGCGCATCTGTAAATTCAGCAATTTCCCTCTGTGCCTTTCAGCGTATTTTTCTGAGTGCCAACTTTCATTAATGAAGTTTGAGTATTTTGGATTAAGATTAATTGTTATTTTGGGATTACATTTCATATCTGTCAAACTCAATCTTTTCTATTTTTTAGAGAAAGAAAAAATATTCCAGCACCAGGGTAGAGTAAATGGAAAATTTTGTTCACTCTGCACTCGGTATGTGTTACTCACATAACTGTTGGTTGCAAACGTTCAACCCCAATGGTCTGGAACAAACTTCAAGCATACAGTTTAAGTGCAGATATCCGCTGTGCTGTTTCTCAACTCCTATCATGTGCTTTCCAGGCTGCTGGCTACATTTCCAAAAGACATTTCTCTCACTTATCACATTTTTTAAATGAATGAATGAATGAAATGTTTATATCACAGTCAAGTTGGGCTATTTGGGGATTTTTGCTGTTGTATTTTTCCTTTTTTTTTTTTTTTCCCCAAACAAAGAATGATAGAGAATGGAATATCTTCAATGCAATTTATAAAAATAACGTATATGCCAATAACAACATTTCTGAGATGTGGAGCAGTTGAAGCATATGAAAAAGCAGCTAGTGGTTCTCTCATATAAAAAGAGACAGATAAACTCAGCCTCAGGCCTATATCCTGACCCCATGCTAGCAAAATATTGCTACCACATACAGCCTGACTGACTGCAGCACAATTCGGTGTCAGTGTAAGCATACATGTTCAAAGCAACATTCAGAATCAAGGATTTAAATGAACAATATCACCCTCACCATTCTTGTGTCTGTCAAAGGCTGGCAACCTCAAGAGCTGTGGCATGGTTGGTAACCACTTTGATTCAGGTAAGAAACCCCAGAAATGCCATTCCCCTTTCATTATCAATCAGGAGATGCTTTCTCAAATAACTGATGCTCAGATATAGGTACCTTACCAACTGAATACTAAAAATGTCACAAACATCCAAAAGCTTTGAATATACAGGCTTTAGGATGAAAAAAGTGCTTTTTGTGATGAGGAATTTGACAATGGTCCTAAGCTTACTAGTCCAGCCTTATGAGGATGTAAGACAATAAAGACTTTCAGATCACTAGGTTTAAAATGGACTGCAAACTTTTTGCAAAGAAACCATGCTCAGAAATCCCACAGACTTTAAATATGTTCCCTGCATGGCTTTCATATAATATAAATATATTTTGTAATATAATATGAATATGCTATAAACTAATTTATAAATAAATATAATTAAATTATATTTAAATTATTGCAATATATTATAAAATAAATTTCCTAGTAGCAATTCTTCACAAGTGTGCCTGACTTTAAGAATTCAGTGTTTTCCAGTTTTAATTAGTGTTCCTATTCCAAGCTGTCTTTGATGTACATATCATTACTCAGCTCTACATATTCTGGCATTCACACTTTTAAAGTCTCCTGCCATTAGAAAAAAAAATTTTCATTGCATCAGCTACTATCTACCATTCTACTAATATTTATTACTGTTTGTTTAAAATGTAAAATTGTGTTAACTTTTAAGTAGAGTAATATTTACATTTTACAGCACTATGAGCTTAACTATGAACAGCCAATGGGTGGAAATCACCATCTTCCCATGCATAAGTTTTGTTTATAAACTTCTCAAGCTCTATGCTTAGCTCTATGCTCATTTAGATGACGTAAGCATGGAAGTGGGGACTTAAAAAGGAGAGCACATCTCAGTTTACTTGTCAGGAAAACACCTACAGTAAAACTAATGACAATAATAATCAACTGAATTGCTAGGAAGCTGAACCATCTATCTCCAGGATTTTATAGGATTTATAGATATACCACATGGTCTGTGCTATGAAGTCTCCTCATGAAAAAGTTGTATACATCTGCAAGAAAAGAACTGTACGTTTCTTCATCTTTTCCTTCTATAGAGTCACTCTCTCATTCAGTATATATTCCTTGCCATTTAAAACACCCTTTGAAAAAGATTACTATTATCAGAACTTCTTTTTAGATTAAATGTATTTTTTAGCCTTTGATCCACATTGATTCTTACCTTTTCTGCCTTTTTTATGATTACAATGCTAAGCAAATTGAGAGGGAGAATCCGAATTCAGATTTGTCAAATTACAGATTTGTCTAATTAGAGATTTATACTAATTACATGGATTTTTTGAATAAATAAACAAGCTCCATGGTTTTGATTCTGGGGGGGGAGCACTCTGATATAGAAACTATGATAAAGATAAAAGACTATTTTCATTATAAGGTGTCATTTTGTATATAGGCAGCTACAATACTGAATTCAACAAGCATGCTAAAAATGTTCTGAAACAAAAAAGGATATTAAAAATCTTTGCCTATTTAAAAAAAAACAAAAACTTGAAGCAAACAAACAAAAAACCTTATTTCAAACCTGTCCAAGGGATTGTTAAACTAATGACTGTCAGGCGCAGATCTGCCCATAACTATGTCTTGCTCTATTATTTCCTATACTTATTTTCTTAAATGAAAATAGTAATTTACAGTGTTTCCTGAACTGATCATTCAAAATATGTATTATCAAAGGGTGGAGTTAAATTACCCATACTGTGACTTTAAATTGCACCTGCATGACAAATGTCATAATCACTATTGTCTTTGGAGTGAAGAGGAAGTTTCTTAGCATACAAGTGGAGATATGTGGGTAACACACAACACAGGATTTTAAACTAATTATAAAGACCTTTAATGAGTAATTCTAGAATTTTAAATTGCATAACTTAATACTTTTTAGAAGGAAAGAACAGTAAAAATAACATCTTTGGGAATCTTCTAGAATTTTAGGGTTTTGGCTATGGTAAGTTTCTACCAATATTACTCTTGCTGCAAATACAAAGACTTTTTTAATGCTCATAAGTATTCTGTAAGTCTGTGAGGGCTGACTTCCAAAACAGAGGTGCAAGATGACTATGGACTAAGATTTTGATTCTTAAAACTTCAACAATTAATACTGAGGTATGGAAAATACGGAGGTATGGAAAATATGAGAACCCATGAGGATACTCCTTAAGTTCCATGCACATCTAAGCAGGCCTTCAGAACCAAGCTGTGTGGTTCAGTTGATACATTGGAGGGAAGGAATGCCATCCAGAGGGACCTTGACATGCTTGTGAGGTGGGCTGATGCCAACCTGATGAAGTTTAACCATGACAAGTGCAAGGTCCTACACCTGGGTGGGAGCAATCCCAGGCACAGCTACAGGTTGGGAAGAGATGAGATTCAGAGCAGCCCTATGAAAAAGGACTTGGGGGTGTTGGATGATGAGAAAATGAACATGAGCTGGCAGTGTGCTCTCGCAGCCCAGAAAGCCAACCATATCCTGGGCAGCATCAAAAGGAGTGTGACCAGCAGATGAAGGGAGGTGATCCTGCCCCTCTACTCTGCTCTTGTGTGACCACACTTGGACTATTGTGTGCAATTCTGGTGTCCTCAACATAAAAAAGACATGGAACTCAAAAACATATCAATGTATTTTTGCAGCACAACACCTTTAAAACTCATCCACATCAAGTCTGCTTGGAATTAATGAATTTCTGACTCAACAGAAGAGTTCCAGTTGACACTGATTAAAAAAAAAAAAAATATCTCTGTAGCAATTAACTATTTCTAACACTGAAGCTGCCACAACATGCCGAAGTCTATCATCTGTGTTTTTAGAAGCAATGGCAGGGTTTTTTTATAAGCTATAAAAGGGAATAGCTTACTGGAAAATATGAAAGCATTTCAGATGTTTTAAAAAATCACAGTTTTTTCTCTCTTGTTGACAGTGCTTAGAAAATGTGGGTTAACTTTTTTTTTGATTGCTGTTTAAATAACAGATTAATTTAATAATCATCGGGATATTGAATATCAGCAAATTATGGTATAGGACAGCCAAACCCTGACCCTAATGACATTCTTATGTTAATTCTTATTTTCTTTTAGGCTCCTGCCTTCTTAATGAAACCTATATTTTTGAAAATTGTTTTTAAGCATTGCAAACTACCCCAAAGCAGCATTTATCTTTTGTTACTAAGAGATAAGTTTACATATAGATAGTGTATTTTATATTTCAGTATACATTTAGTGCATGACATAAGTCTGCTAAAGTGTATAGGTGCCCTTCAATTGATTAAGTTTTCAGAGATGGCTGAGAAGGTGACCCAGCTTTTTATGAAGTAATTAGCCTGTAGGACTTTCTACTGTGTGATTTATTTGTGTGGATACTTTGATTTAAATCCAAACATGCACGATTAAAATTTTGATTGGTAACGTTTATAAGAACAAGTCTTGGTTTTCATAACTGCAGTTGGTAAGTGTTCCTCTTGGCAACTGTGAAGTACAGAGTATTTCTGTATGATCAGCAACAGTACACCAGGACAGGGTTAGACCGAGCTTCTGACTCTCACTATGTGACCTTGTTGACTATGACTGTGACTTTGTTAGCAGTAACACAGTATTTGTGCTCCAAAATGTCTTATCTAAGTAACATAATACGGTTTCAATTAACATCAGTCATCATTTTTACTTCTACCAAGAGACTGCTTTTTTTTTTTTTCTCCTCTTTCAGACAAGGACTCTATAGCAGTGCCTGACACTGTAGGAACAAAAGACAGTGATTTGAATGAGCAACTTGTGACACAAACTTTCTTGCAGCAGAGCATTTCTACAACTTGTTCACAATGTACTAAATTCTCCAGTGTCTTTCAAAAGGTTTGCAATATTAGAATGGGTGTATATTCAGCTAAATATTTACAAATATATTTTTCTATTTGTAATAAAAATATGTAGGTATATATTAATCCATAACATGATCCAAGGAGCACACAGAAAATAATCCTGCTGACTCAAAGAGATCTGAATTAAGAACCTAGTATGCAACAGATGGCATGCAGATTAACCATTGAACACAGTGTCAGTTGAAGACTCATGGTACATATGATTGAACCCTAATTTTGACTGATTGAGCCCATCATTCTTAAATTACAAGTATAAAGCAATACACTTGCTTGTAAAAATATTTATTGATACTGAGGCTATGAAACAGAAAACTGGGTCAGAAGATGTAGGTCTACAAAGGACTTCGGGTCACATTCCTTAGCTGTTCTGCGGGAAAGTGTCCTGGGTTATAACAAAAATATTTGGAATCCAGTGCAGTCTGCAATCTTAGATGCAATTTGTAGATTGTTAATCACAGTGGGTAAACGGTATAATGAAGAACTTTCCCATGAGAATCTAATAGTTTTTCTGGATTATTTCTTTAGCCTTTGTCATTGCTTGTGGAGAAAAATAATGGGTGCCTTGAGATCAGTTTGTAACTTACAGAGTTTTCTTTTAGTTTTTTGTTCCACTGTGGGGCACAAAATGTTTTGCTATGAAAAAGATCTTAGCGCATTACTTTTAAAATACTATAATTTTCACTAAACTCAGTTTCCAACTCAATGCTGTCCAAGTATTGCAGAATTGTATTATTTTTGAAAGTTATTTCCTTTAACCTGAAGTTATCTAACAAGGCAGACTGAAATCTGCATTCCTCTCAAATTAATCTTGTCACAGAATCATGTTTGCAATATTTAAACAGAATCACAGAATCATAGAAAGGTTTAGGTTGGAAGGGGCTTTGAATATCAACTAATTCCAACCCCTCTGCCATGAGGAAGGACATCTTCCACTAGAATAGGTTGCTCCAAGCCCGAACCAACTTGACCTTGAACGGTACCAGGGATTTATGATAATTCATTGCACAATTTCTGCTAAATGAACACAAAATAAGGCTGCTTGAATTCTACAATACTGGCATGAAGCACTCATAGCAGTGTAACATACATTGTACTCCATATGTCAAGTGGAAAAAATCACTGCTTGATTTCATTTAGTTTGTATTTTTCAGGCAGTGGGACCTATCGTTACACTTAAGGGCTCCCTAAGATCAATTTACAAAGCACTTTCATACTTCTACCCCAGAAAACCATACAAAAATAGGTATTACTACAAGATGTTAATAATTTCTGTATAATTAGAAGTTGACCAGCAGCAAATTAAAAGTGTATTTTAGCATTTAAAATATATCTTCAGTGTGCTTATTCTTATTTCCTGTTTTAAAGCAATAAAGATATTGAGAAGAAAATTTAGGAGCAAGCCCAGAAGCATACCTATTGACTTCAAACAGGCAGAGTTTTCACCTTTGTTTGTTAATTGCATATCGATTTAGTCTCAAAAGAGAGAATTGCAACAATTTTTGTTTAACTTATATGTTCTTCCTGGTATTTATATTGATAGGCAAATTATTGCTATAAATACTAATCACTTTTGCGATGATGACCTCTCAGCATAAAAGAAATACAATTAAAAGACCTACTGAAGCACAAAAATTCACATAATACCTATGCAATTCTTCAATTAAAATGCACCATAACTACAGTAAAAATATTACTGCACACAGACGAATGTAGGGAAAATATATTTTCAGTATGAAGGAGGAAAGCTAGACTGAAGTTTTTCTCTTTTAACCCTATAAGGGACAACTTTACCTTGACAGGGTTGCAGCAATGAGATGTAAGATTTGTTGCTATTAACTCATCTCAGCAGTGAAAGCTTGAGGAATAGATTTAATCCTTTCACACTCTTTCATCCTTACAATTCTAAGGAGGAAATACTGTTTGGCATTCAAATAAAACAATCAGATCTCACCGTACCAAAAGGGAACTTCTAACCTATGCAGCAGGTTTTCACTCGTGTGTAGGACAGCTAAGAGAACTAATCTTTTTGTATCTAAATCCTTACAGAATATGCCCTTAGAATGTTTCCTATGTCCGGAAAAACTCTTTAAACATTCACTATTATTTGAAATTAGCATAAGCCTCTACTAGTTTTACTCTTTTTGGCAAAAATAATAGGCACTGCTTTAATTTAAAAGCATCAAACTTTTTAATGACCCCTGTAATAAAAGAAATTACACCCTGACAGAGGTCATTATGTAAGATAAAACATTACAGACTTGTACATTTTTCAACATAACCATGAATAATTCAGTTTTATTGCTTTGTCACAAACAGTTGTACGAAAACAAAATTGAAAGGGCTTACTTGAAACAGTCATCACAAGCAATGTTCCCCGTGGTCTCCTTTATAGTGCGTTCGGAAACAAAAGCTGGATATTCAGTATCACAGGGCTCTAGGGTTTGTTTCAACCTCTGCGCTATATGCACAGGAAAAAAATATCTTGATGTTAACATGGCAAGAACAGCAGACAAATTTCTGAACATGAGATGCTGTACTACAGAGCTCACAGAGAATGGAAATGTTACTCAGCTTCTGCCACCCTGTGAGATTTCCTAGGCAGTGCATAACACTATTTTTTCAATTAAAAGAAAAAAATGGTTTATTCATGGAATGTAATTTTGTAAGACAACCATTAGAGTAGTTATTCATGGTTTAGCCATTGCCAACCTACTTTACATTTAAGCACAAGCTTTTATTCTTTCTCTATAGATTCATGATGGACTTGTTTTTGTTTCAGTGAAACTATGCATCACTTACTATTATGTATGGCTGTTTACATTTATTTGATATCTAAATTGTGATACATTTTACTGAACCCAAACCACCTTTTTTTTTTTTTTTTCTTTTTTTTTATGACAGCTTGGAAACCTTTGCAGACTTTCATCAGTTAGAAATACTCTGTGGGTGGAGGGCACAAGCAGTGCTTGTTATCTGTTTCCCAAGATTAAGACTCCGTAACCTGAAACCCTAAAGTGCAAGGGAAAAGGAAGTGTCACTACTTACATTTTAAAGATTGGAATTTTGAGGTACCAGGAAGCAGTGAAACTGGTTCAAGGTCAAACTACAAGACAGCAGCAGCGCTGCAAACTGAAGGTAGCTCTTTTGACTCTCACATTGATGTATCTGTTGAACATCGTCTCTCCCTCACTCTCTTTCTTTTTTCTCCCCACCCCTTCATTCTTCCTTCACATGGAGATACGCTTGCACATCAGCACAAATGTTAAGCCTATCTTAAACTAATTGCTAAGTGAGAAAACAAGACAACATATGACAAAAATAGATTACACTAAACAGGCTCTTGGACTTGACAGATCTTCCATTCAAGATAATCAGTTTCAGAGCTAGTGATGTGTCTACTTTGCAGTGCCAGGGACCAAGACTGCATTAGCAATCACACACTAGCACTTGCATTTCTGAAATCTGCGTAATTTTTATATTTAATTAAATATTCCCCCAAATGCACAGATCTCAAGAAAGTTACTGATGTTCTTCAGAAAATCTTTGTTATTTCTCAGGATTTTATTATAGTTGTGACATATTTAACAATTAAGCTTTTTTATTTTTTTTAATTGTCTGACTAGCTCTACTGCACCTTCTCCCTTTCTCTTCTGTTCTCCTTACCTATTGCCAAGAATGACTGAAATTTATTATCTGTATTTTGGGTTTACACTCACTTGTGTCAACATATCATAGAATACTAGGTTGGAAAGGACCTCAAGCATGTCTTGAGGCATGGCTAGCGTAACATGAGTCTGCCAAAGACCCACAGGTCTCAGATCTTCAGCATTACAGTCTAGAAGATAGTAGGGTTGCCCAAGTTTTCAGACATCAGTTTCTTCTCTCTGATTTACAAATGTGATTGAGATTACTAGATCTTGTGCAGAAGTGTTTTTCATACTAGGGTTTGATAAATTGGCAAGTGTATAGGAACACTAGGATCTTTGTAATATGTGACACTCTATTAATGTCACAATTTCAGCAGGAAGTAATTTTCCCATTAGAGGAATTTATTTCCCCACCCCCATGAGCTTTGTTAAGTAAAAAAGTGTGCACGTTCATTAGTTTTAATTTCATGAAGTGCAGTCATAATTATTGCAACTATTAGTGGTAATGTAGCATCTATGAAAGAAAATACCTAAGCATGTGCTTTTCTCCTGCTGACTTCTCTCTCGTGAAATCTCTCTTGCTTTTGCCTTACTAATATGTGTTGGTTTCCAAATAACTATCACTTACCTCGTAAGCAATTAGAAACTGGGTGGCCAGTGCCTTAAAAAATTATGAAATTCAAATTAGCGTGATGAGGAGTACTTCCAACACTCACACTGGCCGAAGAAATGGTGCAACTGATTTGTGTAGTTCACTTTCAACTAAAACATTAATTAAAATCCTTCAGTCACACTTCTGTCAAAGTGCTGTAATGACAGTGTTCTCTTTCAGAAAAGAATGCTTGGAAGTTATTAATGCCTGACTTCTGTAGTTAGTACATGCTTAAAATGCAAAACAGACATTCATTTTCATGAGATGATGGCTACTGTCTCTGAAGAGTATGTTCACTAACATACAATGCAAATGCCATTAGATGTTTCATGTCAGGATATATTAAGGTGTATTTGTGCAGCACGGTTGAAAAAAGCCCCTAAAAGTAATCTGTTTCCCACACTGGCTGCTTTGCGCTGTTCTGCAAATACTTAGGGCTAAGACTGGCACACCTGCTGTTCCTCTTCAGATGTAAGGATCAGTTTTGCAGTTTCTGGGTCTAGCACAGCAAACCCTACTGCCCTTACCAGCCATCAGTGTAAGAGACATTTTTCAGCATGATCAGGGAAATCACTGGAAAGTTAGTCCTCGTTTTTAGAAGAGCTGTCTAGGCACTGCTGATTATGAAGCAGCCCCAAAAGCAACCAGCGTCTTGCTGGCTCTCATGAAGCCCTAATTGTGTATGATCATCCAACCTAAATCAGGTTCATTGTTCACACAACAGAAAAACTGGTTTCAGTGTTGCAATGCAGTGTACAGTTCACATCAGTGTGGGAAAGGCTATATTAAGTTCATGCACTTACATTTCCAGAAAGCTCTTATCTCCAGCTCCAGGAGACACCCATCTCAGCCTCCCCTTCTCCCTACACAGCATTTACAACATGATAGACGGCAGTTCTTTGCCGTTTGCTGCCATACTTTTTGGTTGCTCCTGGACAGATTTTTCTTCTAGAATTGCTGTAGCATCTTATTACTACAGGGAATACTGGAATATTCCAGGGCATTATTATGTTCAATTTTCCTGATATCTGAACTTCAGACAGGATATTATTTTGGCATAAAGACAGCTAGTATCCAGGAAATACAAATATAAACTAAAGCCTAAGGTAGCAATTTTATCTCCTGTTTTGCTAAGGAATATGCAAATCTGCAAATATGATGCTGAAGAATTCAGTTTAAGTTAGTGATTGCTGAGGTGACTGTCTCAAGAGGGGACGCCTGCAGTGCCTGATTGGGGGGAGGGTCGGTGTCCAAGGAGATTCAACTCGGAGAAGCAACAGGCACAGAGGGAGCCTCAAGTCCTCGACAGAGCTTGCCAAGGAGCCAGCAGCTGTGGAAGCAAGGAGCTGACTCACAGGGGGCTGCACCAGGAGGAGTGGCACTGACCCTGGCTGGTTAAAAACCTGCCCCAGGGAGCATGAGTGACCAAGAGCACAGTGAACAAGGTGGGTTCAAAGCAGTTTGTGCAACAGTTCAAGCAGGATGGTGAGCACTTGCAGTATGACCAGGGTCCAGGCTGGGAGCTCTGCTATGGCTGCCCCAGCAATGGCCAGCGTAGGCACCCAGACATGAGCCGATGAGAGGGGAGGCTGCGGAGCAGAGCTCGGAGTGTAGAGAGCACTGCTCCCTCGAGAGGAGGGTGTACAACGGGCAGGGCTGCACTCCGTGCTCCCTGGTGGAGGTCCTCCTGCAGCAGCGGCTGAGCT
>JASSUY010028261.1:21782-41836 GCA_032466535.1 Forpus xanthops | reverse complement strand
GTCATTGGGAACTTCTCCTGACTGCCAAGATTTTTCAAATATGATGGACAGTGGCTTAGCAACTTCATCTGCCAGCTGCTTCAGGACCCGCGAATGGATTTCATCAGGTCCCATGGACTTGTGCATGTTCAGGTTCCTAAGATGGTCTCGAACCAGATCCTCTCCTACAGTGGGCCCAAAGTCTTCATTCTCACTGTCCCTGCATCTGCCTTCCAAAACTTGGGTGGTATGGTCAGAATACTTTCCATTGAAGACTGAGGCAAAGAAATCCTTAAGAATTACTGCATCTGGAATTGTGATAGTTCAATGTATTGAACACAACTGGACTGAAAGTGGTAAGTTGGGCATCACTCAGAATCTAAGCCCAGCCACACCCTGCTCCTCTAATATCTGAGGACCAGCTGGAAGGCAACAGCGGTTTATTTTCTGCCAAATCATCTTGCTTTTTAACACAACAGCTTCATCCTATACCAGTCACCCAATGCTGTTGAACCTGGCCTTGATCACTGCCAGGGATGAAGCATTTACCACTTCTTTGGGCAAAATGTGCCAGGGCCTCACCACCCTCACAGTAAAGACTTCTTCCTTATATCTAACCTGAGCTTCCTCTGTTTTAGTTTGAATGCATTACCCATTGTCCTATCACTACAGTCCCTGATGAAGAGTACCTCTTCAGCATCCTTGTAGGCCCCCTTCAGATACTGGAAGGCTGCTATAAGATCACCACGCAGCTTCTTTTCTCCAGGCTGAATGAAGAGCTCCAAATTTCTTAGCCTAATACAGGAGGTGAGATAGAAACATAGAATAGTTAGGGTTGGAAAGGACCTTAAGATCATCTAGTTCCAGCACCCCTGCCATGGGTAGGAACACCTCACACTAAACTATGTCACCCAAGGCTATGTCCAGCCTGGCCTTGAACACCACCTCACCTTTTTTTCTTTCCTCCAAACTGTAATGAATTAATGAAGTGGCATGAGCTGTGTGTGCTGCTTGGAGGCTTCCAGGGCACATGGAGTTCTGCAAGGCTTGCACACCTTATGGGCGTTGTGTAACATTTCATGGAACAGGTGTTGCACATGTGTAACATGTAAAGCATGCAGCTGCTTCCCAAAGAACCTCTTGTTCACAAGACTACCAATGACAGAGTCAAGTTATCGTTTGTGCTGAGATGAACCCCACTGGTTGCTGTGAGAGGCCTCGGAAGCCCAGTTAATACCCAAAAATTGGCCAAATGATGCAAGTCTAGGAATGAGGCAGGAAGTTGGATTCACTTAGAATCAGTTTTATTGCCAGGTAAGAAATTCATATTAATATAGTGAATACATATGTTTACAAATAAACATTCTTAAAAAACAAACAAACATTTTATTGTAGGAAGTATTATTGGTATCATAAACTGTGTAATTAACAAGTATTAACACAGGTTTACTTACAGAACATACAGTTACTAAAATATTTCCACATAAAATATGCTCAAGTTACACGAAATCTGTGTGAATTAGAGTGCAGCTGTAATGTGTATCTAAAGCATATGGATTAACAGCAACATTCCATAACAGGTCAAATTAAGTCAGCCAGTTGTGAAGGCAATAAAGATTAAAGGAATAAAAGTAAGATAGTGGAGAATCTGGGTTGTGTGCAAAGTATTTGTCCCGTGGGCTTCATCCACTTCTGATAGTCTCAAAAGATGTGATGATACAATTTAGCAGCACGCTTATGGAGAGGTGCCGGTGCTTTCAGGGTGCAAATCAATCTCAATATAGCTAAAAACCAGTGGTCTCTCCATTTAACCACATGTCAGATTTAGCCCTTGCAATCTTGACTAAAAAGCACTGCCAGTCAGTTGAATACAATAAGAAAAGCCACTTCCAATTCTTCTTAAAACAGAACAGCTCTCACTCCCCCCTGCATACTCTTCAAAACTAATCTCCAGAAGAACTGACAACTAGTGAGAATGTAACTGTATTAAGATAGTTTAGTTAGGATTTAGTCAAGTGACTTTTTTCTGGTGGAAAGTCAGAAATTTAAGTGAAAGACTATGTTCATTGCCTGTCATTAGGCTGTTACAGCACCGTCATCCCATCCCAACTCTGTTTATCTCTCGGTGGATGTGCCGAAGCCTTTACAGGCCCAGAACCATGGGTCTGCTGCCAGTGCCCAGTTCAAGAGTGGCTTTACTCATGCAAACAAGGCATTCTGCTCATCAGAACCACAATCAAGACCACGAGTTCAATTGTTTGTTTAGTTTAAACCCAGATCTCTGACATTTGAGGCTAGTCTATTAGCCTCTTCCACCAAATAGTCCACCAAGAGGGAACGCCACTATAGAAAGCCAAACGATAGAGACATTATACCATATAACATTTAGTTGAACTACAAAGAACTACTATGGCTAAAGCAAATACAAAACAAGAGACCAGGGGAAAAAAGTTTAGATTGGGAAAATTGAGGGGCTAACTAAATGGTCTTGCCTCTGCAGCCACTGCATGGAGATATAGTCCAGTTTCCCTTTGGGACAAACAGAGCAGGCTGAGCACGACAGAACCCTTGTCATCCTTAGCAAAACATGAGGAAATAGCTTAAAGGAACAGGAGGGTCACTTTGAGAAACAAGACTGTCATTGAACAATAGTAATACAGTAAAGGCACCACCCACGCTTAATTTCAGTCTGAAGCAGTTGAAGATAGGCAGAACATATAGGTGAAGAAAAAGTCCTGACAGTCTGCAAAGTGAGAATTGTTACCATCTGCCTGAAACCAGGAGGACCACGAGGGAATTTTCCGATGCCCTTATTCCCCCAGCAGCTTTCTGTGTCATATGATATGTCTCTTCTTATTTTGGAGGTTCCCAAAAATTTCAAATCAAATGAAGTAAACTCAAATAAAATCTTCTGCTGTTTGTTATCATCCTGCAGAATTCTTTGCAAGCCGGAAAGGTTCCATATGCTTTTAATCATAACAGTCTTAATGAATTCCTTGTGAAAGAGTCTTTATTGTATTTGTACTTTTTGCACTTTCTGTAGTTTGATATGAAAGTAGATGATATGATAGTAGATGTTAGGGGCTGTACCAAGATGTTTACTCTTGGTCTTTCACAGATCTAGTGATAATTAATAGGTTTTATACAAAATTCCTCTGAAACAATATAATATATTGTTCTGTCTTTCTTCCTCTGTCTCAAGGCAGGAACATAGTGTAAATATTTAAGCAGACATAAAGTTTCTATAGATTGTGCTACTTCTCTTCATGGATTTTAGTTTCAAGTAAAAAAATTTAGTCACAAGGGTTTGTGTTCCATTGTGAAATATAAATGGAGTTTATAATTCAACCTTCAGTGTGTATTGCTGAATGGCATTAACCCACTCTTCAGCCTACAGTTGTTTGGATACCAAGAGTGTCCTGGTGGAATTTCCTTCCTTCTCTCTTCTTCTTTTTTTTTTATTATTAGTTTATATTTTTAAATTTATTTTTTGCCTTTCAGTTGAATGTTTGTGTTGTGTATTTGTGTGTATTTTTTAAAGGATTTCATTAAAAAAAAAAAAGGAAAAGGAAACCAAACTCAAACAGTTACTTCTGTCTTGCTGTTAGTTATGAAGTATGGCTGTGGGCCCAAATAATGCTGGCTCCGGGTTGTCAGTGGGTCACTTAGTGCTGGGTCTCCCATGCCATGCTTCCCCTTGTTTGTGAACGCTTGCCGTCTGAGAGACTGATCATTGGGATCCCAGGTCTTGTAGTGGGCATTGTATCCTAGTGGGTGTGTGTGTATCTTTGCCATTCTGGATTTCTGCCCGTTCTGTTTGGTTAGGCCACTGTCGATTGTGTAAGCTCTGTTTTCATCTAGGCGCACTGGATGGAGTGGCAGGCTCCCCTTGGCGGCCAGTTCTGCAAGATGCCGGCGTTTGGTGTAGAAGTCATCATTGACTTTGTCAGCTGTTTGGGGTGTAAAAAGGGTAGAGGACAAAAAAAAATCAATTGGATGCAAGAAAAATGTTACAGTTTACAGTATGTCATGCAGTTACATCTGTGGGCTAGATACACTCATATGTCCACCAGCAGGAGCAATTCATGCCATCTCCCATTCCTTATTTTCTCTCTGTAGCATATTTTTGGATGCCATTATGCTAGACTTCTCACGTATTAAGACTAAAACCTGATGCCCTTTAACAAAAGACTGTGTCTGCCCCATGTCATTCAAGTTGTGGTGATATTTATATTACGGGGACAGGTATATATGAGAGCACATCCCTTTAAATGCAAAGGGCATAAGTGGCATACGGGTGTTTACCAAGCCAGTTGAAAGGTCCAGTGGTGTGTGAAGGATTGAATCTGTTCTTCTAAATGGTTGGAGGTTCACTGATGCTTTATGAGGCTGAAAATTTTTTGGGTTGGTGAAGGTGATGCATTGACCTTGTAATTTTATCGTCAATGAAAATTCTGAATTCCAGATTCTGACATAATATTCTGAGGACAATGTCGCTAAGAAATACAGCCCTGCCAACAAACACTGCATTGCAGTTCTCAAATTACAAGTTTGCCCTCTGTGATTTCCTAGACAAGTGTCTTTCAGTGCATGTTTTTGCATGATTGTTGTATTGCTAGCCTTACTTAAAAAGCCATGCTCATAATGCTGAAGGCATTCTACAGAACTCCAGCAACTCATGTCAGTTTTGAGACTAATTATCAGGGGTTAAGGCAAGCCTAACTAGATTTCATTTTTTGAAGATCTTGCCTTTTATGTAAAGAAGGTTTATTTATCCCCTTCAAAACTTTAGATTTTTATTTAAGATACTGCCAGATATGTAGATCAACTAATAGAGTAGTGTGTTAATCAGCATCAGTGTGATTTGAATATATGATTGTGTCAGTCTGGATTTGACTTTTGCTGTATCCTGGCTAGATCTGTCCATTTTCCTTGAAGCTATGCAGTGTATGGCTTCTCTGCAGAAGTCTCCTACTTGTAGCTGTCTGTACAGCTCAGCTCCTCTTGTCATCATGATGAGTAGGTTTTTAATTCCCTGCACTTTTTTTTTGCTTATTTTCCCTCTTTTTCTCTCTCCCCAGTATTTCTAGGAGGCTTTTGTTGCACTCTGAAGTTTCTCCTCTTTAGTTCTGAGCTCAGTCTTTATGCAGGGCACTGAAATTCCCATGAGCACCACATTAATCTTTGAGCTCAGGCTTCAAATCTTCGTCCCCCTTATCCTGGCCCCTCAGCAGGGAGGACTATTACTAAAAGCAGTTACTGTTTATCATCACATTACATTTTTTTTTGGTATAATGTCTGTGCAGCTGGACTTTGCGCTTAAATCCTTAGTTTTGTCATTAAAGAGGTGCTTCCTCTTTGATGAGCTGAAATTGCTCATTTGTGCTATAAAATTAGGCTATGTATGCTTTACTCATCTCCATCTGTTGGTTTTCTTAAGCTATGAGTTCTTGCTTTCCTACAGCATACAGGTGTCTTCTGTTTTAAACAGATCCCAGAATGCAGATAATGGCTTATTTTCATTTCAGTACAGGATGAGCAGTTCCAGTTGCTGCTACACCTGCAATGTGTTGCAAAGGGAACCTGCCAAGCTCTGCTTTGGTTTTGGGGTGAGTTGTTTAATTTAGAGATCTGTAATCCGAATACTTGAGAGGTTTTACCTATTTCTCATTGGAAGACCATTTTCAGGTTCTAAATGTGGTTTGTTCTTTTAATTTGTTAGTATTCACTGAGTGCCACAAAGCAGTGCTATGCAAATTGAAAAAAAATAGGAGAGAAATGCACTCAATATTTGTAATTTCTCATTTAATTTCTCAGTAGTTGAGAGAAACAGTTTCAGAAAAGACATTGTGAATACCCACACAAGCATTTATTTGTATAAGTTTTTACATCGAAGGAACTGCAAGTCAGCTGGTTGGGAGAGTGATCTTCTATGTCATGGCTTAGACCTTGTCTGTCTAGAAGTCATGCTCACTTACGTGATTCAAATTCAGCATAGTTAATTATGTCCAGCTCCCAATATAGATATATTTGTCTGGTTGTTTCACATTTAAATTGGTTTAATTTGCATAGAAAAATTGAAAACTAAGCTAATCTCATGTAAGGTTAGAGTAAAATTCTAAGTTTGTACTTTTAACTTCATCTTAGACAAGCTGCAGCAATTTGTCTTACATAACCAAAAACTTTGATGGCAAATAATGACTTCTGTGGTGATCCAGTTACGTAAATGATGACCAAACCTGCAGATATTTATGTTGCCTGATTTTTTGTGCCATTTTTCTCTTCTGTATGACAAAGGGAAAAGGCCACAACAAACTCAAGCTGCTTCCTTAGTTTCTTTTTATTTTTAACTCACTCACACCTTTCCCCCTGCCAGCAGTGGTCCTGGGGCTTTGAATCTTGTCACACATCAGAAATATTATTCAGATCTCCAAACACATCAAGATTAATCTCACAGAGAGTAGTACACAGTAGTATTGTTCCACATAAACAACACTCCCACTGTAAACACTAAGCAAGGAAGAAATGAGACTGACAGTGACTGTACCTATGGCACATCTGTGATTTTGCTCTTTCTTACACAATGTTAGGTGTAAAATTTTCGACTGTACTTGTTTCTTATAGAAGATTACGTTCAAGGTCAGGTTGAATAGGCTGTGTGGAAGATGTCCCTGCTGCCTGTGGCAGGATGCTCTTTGAGGTTCCTTCCAACCCAAACTGTTCTGTGATTCTATGACCATACATAAAGTTAAATGATTAATTCTGTAAATATGGTTTCATTAAAGTTATTTAAACTAGGTTAGCCCATAGTCCCTTTCTAGGCACTTCTCCACTGTTGTCTGGAAACTGGAATTTACAGATCAAAGTCTGTTTTGTTCTCATCAGCAAAGTCAAGCAGAAAACTGGCTAGTTGGTTATGTTTTGTGTGGCATTTACAGTGTGGGAGAGCTACTGTTTGTGTTTGTCCGGATCATTTATGGTTTGTAGGGCTTTGCCTAAGAATTTCTTATGTATGCCTAGGAAAATCATGCTAACACTGAAAGACAGCCTCCTTCTCTAACGTTTTAACCTCTTAAACAGCATGCATGCTCAGGCTTACACATAGGCACATGTACCAGAATTGGGTGGGGAAGGTACCATTGTAACAAATATTGTTACAAATATATTGTAGCAAAAATTAATTGATAAAACCAAATTGTTCCATTTTTCAAAAGGACTTTAGGCAACTCTTGAAATGTACTGACTAGATTATAGGTTTTCTCATACCAGTGTGCTATGCTCCAGTGTGACTTAACCTGATGATAGTTTCATGTAAAAACTGACTTTTTACTTCTGATTTTCAAATCAGGAAAGATTCAGTAGACTAAGATTGAGCATGGTTTTGTAACAGGTATTTTATCAAGAAAAGCATGTTTATGGTATCCTCATGCCAACTACTTTAGAAATCAACTGTGAATCTCAGAAAGTTTATTTTTCTTCTTAACCAGCCCCTATAAATAGTTTGTGGACTTCAAACATGTGAAGTGACGTTTTGAAGTTACAGGATGGATTTCTTATGTGACCTTGGGTACATGACTCAACTTCCCTCTGCCTTGGATTCACCAGCTGTAAAATGAGCTGTTAACACATTGGAGGAGGTAGTTAAGTGTTAGGAAGTTTAATTGCTATTTGTAGAGTATACTGACTTTTCAGATGAAAGGTGCTATAGAAGTGCTTTTTGCATTGGCTTCTGTATATAAATCAGTAAAATAGGATTTAAAGATATCACTGTCATGTTTGCAAAGGGAATAAAGAATTAGAATTGCAAAATTGCCAAATGAACAATAGGAAAAGAAGGGCTTTAATTCTGAGTGTTCTTCTTTGTATTCCCTCCTTCCAGTCTTGGCAGCTAATTATAAAAATGTTCTCAGTTTCAATATTTTTGTAAGATTTTTACTCCTTTAAGGTAATGCACCCACAAATTTAGTTACTGTTGTAGCTATTCAGCTGGAAAAAATGTTAAAATATGAATTTTTTTCCATTCTAAAGCCTGTGTCTGACAGGGGGAGAATTTGGGCTTTTCTTCTTGCTGTGCATGAAATGAATAACTGAAAAAATAGAGAAACAGTATAAGGATCAAAAGAAGGATGTCTCCCAGCTGAGCACCTGAACTATTAAGCTAAAGAGATGCTTTCTCTTCCTTTGCCTTTCTAGATGAATAAATATTGAATTTTCTTCATTTCAAAGCGCAAGTTCATCAGAATGGGGATCATCCCAGCAGAATCTGGGGCGTACCTTGCTGGGTAGGGAATATAGGTTTGAAATCCCACACAGTTGGAGCTCATGTATAACCATGAGCTTATCTAAGAGGTGCTATGACTCCACTCCTCACTCTTACCTGAATCCACCTGTGCCTTAAAGGCTGTTTTGTTTTGATCTTGACTTGGCTAGTATCAGTGTCAAATATCTAGGTTGGGATTCTTGCTTTATTCTCTGAATTTTGATTCCGAAAGGAGATAACTACCAGTCTGCTTGGGATAGAAAGGACATTGGAATTTGTAGGAAAACCGTAGTGACTTTAGGCTCATTTAGATGAAAGTTAGAAAGGAATCAGCTTTTGATAGCACATTTTGATTGAAGTTTCACCATTCTGCCTACTTCTTGCTCTTGAGCTGATTGAGGACTGGCCATTACCAAACTTTGAAGTTTCACATATTTCTACCTAATCCACAGTTATAGAACAAAGTATTTTAAACCAGTGAGTCTCTTCTAGAGTAAGTACCATGGATGACAATATGTTTTCTTGAAAATCAGTGAGAAAAATCCTTGTGGCTATAATGGGGTCAGAATTTCTCAGTGTGTGCACTTGAATATATGTTACCCATGCTGAGAGTTGGCCCTCAAGCTGTGTAATACTGTCCTGGTCCTTGAGTTAAGTAGTCTTCCAAGTGGCTGTGTAACCACTTCTGAACCTAAGTCATGTTAACATGCTTCAGTACTGTGTACTGCTTTTTTTGTTGTAAAACACTGCAGTTGTAAGCATTTCTGTGTAGAAAGTACAGCTAACTAAGGAGACCTTAGGTACTTCTGAAGCAGTAGTTTTCACTCTCTTCCTCATTGCTAATCCTCTTATCTTTGTAGGTCCATAAAATGACTGAACTCTTGCACTACTTATAGCTATGGGAAATGTATAGAACCCTGAAAAAAAGTATGTCCTACAGCTTTTGTGAAAGGCAGCGCCCAGGAGCTGAAGAACTTTTGAAGTGAGAGAGGAGAATCCACAAAGGAATGAGCCCTTATCAAAGCTCTGAAGACATTAAAAAAAAAAAAAAAGAAAAAAAGAAAATAAAAGCTTCAGTGAGAGCTTTCAGTCACAGTCAGAAGGTGCAAAAATATAGAGGGAATCCTATGCCTCAGTAGATGTTTCACAGAATTGTTCATTATCTGAACATATTTTAAGAACTGCCTTGTGAAGTCTTGAGTTTTATTCTAGCCACAGAGAGAGTGTGTTTCAAATTTAGGGCTATAAATGCAGAAAGCAAACCAACAGAAAGTACTGGGGGCAGGATAACAATGGAATTACTACAGTAACACGCCAAGTAACAGCTGAATACACTGCCTATTTGTAGATGTGTTCTGTGTAACAGTAAAGCTATCCTTATGTAATATTTAACACCTTATAACAAGACTTTGCTTCAACAACCATGACTTCAGTGTAGCTCCCTGAAACTTTGGGAGCCCTGCATTTCTCTCTCCAAGTAATGAAAGTGAAAACTCCAGGGAAGACAAAAAAGTTAATGAATCTTGACTCAAAGACACAATGAGAACTTTGCCCAAGGAGATACTAGGTTGCTGCCTTTGGCAGTGGTGTTGTTGATCCCATCTGAATGTGTGATTGCTTATTCATTTGCTTTTCTAAGCTGGCATCTCAGACAGTATGTTCAAAGGCTTCTGAGATATAAGGCAACTCTGTGTGAGAGTTCTTGCAGGAATTAATCTAAAAATCAAAGAAATATAATTTCTGAACTAGCACAAGTTTTTTCTTGGGTGAGGGGGGGAAAAACTAACATGGACATAAATAGTTACCTTTCTTCATTGAAAAATTCTAATACCAGTTTGCCTTTATTTAAGATATTCTAAAAAGGGAGACACCATCTTTCTGTGAAGTCTTTCCCATTATTTTTATTCCCTATACTGCTAGAAGTAAAGAAAAATATGTAATGTATAGAAGTACACATAAATTATTTTCATAACTCTGGTGGAACCTACTTTTTATGACTGTGTATTATTCCTCTCCTGGCCACCTTTATCACTTTATACATCTAACCAGTTCTTAGAGTGATCTGGAGAGGGACCAGGCATGAAAAGGCACACCATATCAACCTTTTCTTCTGCAGATGTTATTTGAAAGGAGCTTGTCCACCTCCAGAAACAACACTGAATTTGTTTTCCCAGTGAAATAAAATTCTACTTTCATATCAGACATGATGAAACATAAATATGTAGGCCCAAACATTTCTTCTTTTCTATTGATTACTTTCTTGACAGTTTCTGAAAGGCTGAAGAGGCCAGCATATTTCTGAGTTTTTGAAATGCATTAGAAATGGTTTAGAATAGGAATGTAATTAGACTTGGTAAGTAGAGCCTTCAGTCTCAGCAGTGTTCTCTTTATCCACTACAAGCAGCGAAGGCTGATGCTTGGCTGGAAACATTGAGACAGAATTTACTTAACTCTTCAAGCATCAGACATCATGTATGGTACCTCATGTCCAGGGTTGTAGTTCCCTAGAACGCAGGAGCAGGCACATGTCTGTGAGCAGAAACACCCTTTTCTGACAGCATGACAAATAAGCACAGCACTGCGAAGTCTAGGTTTTCTTTTTCCTTTTAAAAACATTTATTTACAATGTAAGTTTAGACAGGCTTCTCCTTGGACATGAAAAACAGCTTTTCCTGTTGGCCTTTGTATGCTTGAAAAACAGCTTTTTCTGTTTGCTTTTGTATGCTTAACTGCCTTGATTCACATAGTTTAAATTGCAGTATTTATGATTCAATTTTACAGTGTGCTGCAGTGATATGATGATTTGGTTTTGGTTAAAGTACTCTAGACACACACACACACTGTACCTAGTGTAGAGACCAGTGACATGCAGAATGCTTGTATCTAAGCAGTGTAATTAAAACAGAGCTTTTCCAAAGCTCATAGCTTTACCGGGGTCGATAGGTTCTGTCAGTCTAGAAACAAATGGTAGCTGCATCATATTAAATTAGCACTCAAGTTGTAAATGTTTTCAGGAGACCTGAAATCTGTTGCATGCAGACAGACAAAGATTGAGCTACTTTGCTGTATCCTCATGTGATTGAAAATTTTAAATTCAAGCATCAAAATGTTAAGCAGCTGGTTTAGCATTGTGCAATGAATGATAAGCTTGAGAAGGAACTAAGATTTGCCAGTTCTATTCATGAACCAATGGATGAAATTGTAAAAGATGTCTAAGAGAATTATGCATTCAAATCTCTGACTTCTTTGCAAATGCAGCCAGTGGCTGTCCCGTAAATAACTGTAAATCTGGTTTTCCATTATTTTCTTCCTAAAGGCCTCATAAGTTCATGTCCTTCCATGGCACCTACAATGGCAAAAAAATACAAAAAGTTCTACTGTGCAATATTTATTTAGTTTTATCTCATTTAGGCGTATTTATCAGTTTGAGTTTTACTGGAAACCTTATATATGGTAAGAAAACTTGCCTTTTGAAATAGAAACTGTCTAAGGAGGCATGTTGTCCTGCTTAATTTCTGAATAATGCATGTCTGCAGCATAAACTGATTATAGGAAATGAGAGTTTGGCTTGCTTTCTAAAAATGCTGTCCAAAGCTAAAGAGGTTACACTTAGGAGATTTGCTTAAAAGGCTGCTTCTGCTTTTTTTTTTAGTGAGCTTGCTTGTCTTTTCACTGCTGGTTTGTAATGCTTCTCAAGAAGACAAATCAGACTGTGTGAAAAGTTTGCAGCAGTGCTTTCATACCTCAACAATACTATGAAACTGTCTGTAACCTTTTTGGGTGGTGAGGACCTTCAGCTTGTTTAAAGCATCTGAAAATGCATGTTTGTTTTTCCTCAAGGTGTTAAAATGGAGACTGAAAAAGCTGTTATATTTCTGCCCACATTTATGTGTAATAACTGTTCTTAGCATGAACTTAATCTAATTTTTTTCACACATTGCTGTTGGCATTCTTCTGTGTGCTGATTTTCATTTTAAGTTTTTATACTTCTTAAATGTTTTTGTTTCTCTTAGTGTACTGCTGGTTATAACTCTCAAACGCGTATTTGCAACAGCTACAAATGCTCCTAGTTGTGATGTAGAAAGCTGTGTGAGAACAAAGAAAAATGAGTTCAGGGCTCTGAATACATAATTTAGATGTGTGTTCACTGCTGGAATAAGCTTGTGTTTTTCTGTCTCTCAACTGGCATCATACCAGATTTGCACTATTACATCTGAATACAGAATGAGGCCTAAAGGCTTTTCTAATTGTGTTGATTAAATGAAAATAGCCTCAGTGATGTAATAACTATTTTTTGCAGGACTTGATTTTATTTGATCTGTTTCTTTACTGCTATAATTTTAACAAATTTTTAGTAATTGTTCCATACTGAAGTTGATTTTTTTTTTTTAATTAGCTGTGGCATGAGTATTTTTTTATTAGAAGGTTATCTTTTTCTATTCTTTTTGCCAGAAGGAATCCTTTTAAAGAGAGAGTTAAGGAATTAATTCCATAGCCGTACTTGCACACTTTCAGTTGTTTTCTTCTTCTCCTTTCCTTCCCTTCCTGTCTCCTCTTAGACTATGTAACGTTTGTATTATTAAAGTTTTTTGCCTAACTGAGTTTTCCAAACCATAGATATGTGTCAGACTGAAAAGAAAAAGTGTTCCCTGGCAGTTGCCTAACTTGCATTGTCAGAATAGAATCGGTTTCATTAGGTTTTCATACAGATCGGGCAAACCCAAAGGCCAAGCAGAACTAATGCCTGTTCTAAACAGAACCCTCTGAGTAGCCTTTACATAAAACTGGAGTGTTTGTGATTGACAGAAAGTTAACAAGAATCAGTAATGAAGCTGACTTCAATGAGTATCTAATACTGCACACACGGACTTGAGCTGTGCTCAGCTCCTACCTCTACCCTTCTCCCCAAGCACTGCTATCCTAAACTTAACTTAGGAAGTGAGAACCAACCTTGTGGAGCTGCACATCTTCCTCCTTCCTGGGGCAGGTCACTTGCAAGGGAAGGTGAACTTTTCTTAGCCCCTTCCATAGCCCAAAAAACTTTCCCACTGTAAAAATTACCTGTTGTACTTGGTATCACCACTAGGATGGGACAGACTGGTATTTTCTTTGTGGTGTTTTTTTGACACTGTAGTATCATAACTGTGAGATATCAAGTTCTCCCTCCCTACTCCCCAGTTTCTCTTTCATTTTTTTCCATTTTCAAAGGGGAAAGACTTTTGGGAAAACTTAACTGTGAGCATTACAAATCATGCTACTCCTCTTTCTCCATGCCTCAAGCCCTTTGTTATTATAGTATGCATGTGTAGGTGTAAAGCAATGATCCTTGTGGCTTTTATCTGTGTAATTTCTCTCTTAAACACATTTACTGTCTTTAGAACATCCTTTGCAGAACGAAAATAGCAGACAGATAGCTGCTGCTATTTATACTATATTGTTAATAAGGGATTAATTCCTATCAGCTGTCTTTCTAGTCTTCATTGATATTCATGGGTGATTCTAAAGAACATCACACTACTGCTGGTGACATATCCATGTACAAAGCTGAAGAATATGTAAGCTTCTGAGGTTTTTAATTTGGTTAGAAACAAAAATCTGTATAATTTCTTAAGTAAACTTGCCTTGCAGCAAAGTAATCCTTGTAACTGCTTTAAATTACTGAACCTTAATGTTCATGTCACAAACACTGTAAACGCAACAGACTTGATGAAATAGTTTAAAGCTCTGTTGTCTGCATCGAGGCAAATTCTGATCTACTTGGAGAAATAATACCTGCACACAAAAATAAGCCCAGTGTGAATCAGTGATACTACGGGAAATAAAGTAGGAGTATAGGAATTAAAGTCTGTTTCTCACTGAGTATGCTTCCCAAACTCCAGACTCCTCAATTTATTCTTTAATTAAGCTTTGAATGTAGTGGGATTTCAGAGTCTGACTTCATTCCATTATTCTTTGGTCAGTTCTTGGGAAAATTTAAATCAAAGTTCTTCCTTAGAAAGCTACTTTTCATTTTTACCTTTGGAATTTTAAAAACTGAAACTCTTGGCTCAGTCATTGTAACCTGATTTATGTCCGAGTATTGTCAGTCTGAAAGACTACTCAGTAAATACAAATTGTCCATGAAAGCCTTTAGTTAGAGAAACTTTTAATTTAAAAAAATTCTGTCCAAGTCTTTTTCCCCATGTCATGGGTTCAGCAGCAGCAGTCATTTTTTCTTTTCTGTAGTAGCTGGTGCAGCACTGTGGTTTTGATATTTGGCTTGGGAACAGCGCTGATAACAGCAGTGTTTGTAGTTATGTCTTAGAATGTTTGGACTGGCAGAGGACTTTCTGAGCCTCATGTTCTGTCAGGGAGGAGGGGAAGCCGGGAGGAAGCAAAGACAGGACACCTGACCCAAACTGACCAAAGAGGTATTCCATACCACAGCACGTCATGACCAGGATCTAAAACAGAGAGCAGAGACCCAGAAGGGTGGGGGAAGCACTGCGTGATCAGGCTTGGTATCAGGTGGTGGTGGGGGGTGCACTGCTTGGTTGGGCTGCGTGGTGGGCTGATCCTTTCCTTGTATTGGCTTGTCATTATTATTATTGGTGGTAGCAGTAGTGATTTGTGTTATACTTCAGCTACTAAACTGTTCTTATGTCAACCTGTGGGAGTTGCATTCTTTCAATTCTCCTTCCCATCCCCCTGGGTCTGAGGGAAGAAAGAGGGGGAAGTGAGTGAGAGAGAAAATTGTGTGGCTGATTTACAGCTTAAACCACGACACCCCAGAATTCATTCAAAGTTGAAACTTTGAAATAATTTAGAACTTCACTTCCATGTGTGCTGAGTTTAGAACTCTCATTTGGCACTCCTAAGAACCACTTGTAGGGTATCACACATTGAGCACCTGTATAAAACTATTCTTGCAAAATATTGCCATAAATGCCCTGCACAGCTAATAGTCCAGGAGGAAAATATGAGTGGAGCATGTTCAGAACCACTTTTGTGATTGATGGGTGGGCTTCACAGGTGGCAATTTGAAAGTCATGCTCCAGATTAAATCTAGACTTTAGCTAGGATTGCACTGCAGTACTATTTAACTGCAAGTGTTCACAATTCTTTACATATGCTTATGATTAATCTCTACTCTTAAGTAATGATGATAAAAAAATGTGCATTGCAGAATGAGAAGTAAGTTTATATGTAAATAGGTGCTTCTAGTGCAAAATAAAACAGTGACAAGTGTGGCTTGCTCCTGAGTCCTTCTTGGCTTTTCTTCTAGTCCGAAGGAAAAGGGTGTTTAAAAATGTTTGCAAGTGAAACTGTTTAATCTTATTTGACTTTGTCTTTGCGTGAGCTGCACTTTGTTTTTCATTGATTCACTTTCATTCAGTAACATTGCCTAACAGTAAAGTTTCACTCAGGTCTTTGCATCGCTTAATGTGTAAAAAAATCTCATGCATAATTCATTAATATTTCATGGAAATAGGTTTGAATAATCTGTGCTTGATTTAGATTTACTAGTTTGCTTTCTGTGGCCATCAATGATCTCAGTAAATGGAAATAAAGCTGGTTACTGAAGCTTGTGACCTCTGAAGATTGTAGTCTTCAAAGAAAAAAGTCAGTCAAAAGACAGTACAAAGCCCCTAAAGGAGCAGTGTTCTCTAGCAGTCAGCTGGACCCATTGCTGCTGTTGTAGATCTGTCTGTTGTATGGTATATAAGGGAAAAAAATATTTTTTTGTTTCATTTTGATTCATTATAATAAGGATTTTTAAAATCAACTGGTTTCCAGAGAACCAACCTAATTTTTAGTGGAAGGATTTGAATTCTCTGTAATGTATAACTGATGGATTGTGAAGTGGCATTTATAATCTGAACTTCACTGGTGAGGGTTTCATTTTCACATTAAATGCTGGTAGGAAGATAAAATGTCTGTTTCTCCATTGTAGATCCACTGTAGAGAACATAGGTGGAAAGAATGTCAATTTCAAGAACAAGACTAAAGGATGAACAGATTTAAATTTGCTATTTTGGCATGAAAAATAGGTTAAGAATTTAATAGTTCCTTATAAATAGTCTTCATCATAAGACTATTTAGTGGACCAAATTAAAAAAAAAAAAACAACAAATTCCCTAGGTGTGATTCCAACCCAGAAACCAAAAAAATCCTGAGAATAAGCCTCAACTAGATGCACCTGAAGGTGAGATTTCCTTTCTTTCACAAGTTCAGTGTGCTGCTAAAGTCTTAAAAATGAGACACATAGATGGAAATCTTTGAGAGCATCTTATTCTGGTGTTAAAGCTGCTTCTTGTAAAAGAAGAACTATTTGCAGTTTCCTCCCAGCAGCCTAGATAGTGTTTCTGCTAAGACCCATGTATCCCAAAAGTGTTGCTTTCTCCCAGCTCCATGTATTTGCAAAAGGATGGTATGGGCAAAAGTTGCTTGGATGTCTGATTGCTTACAGCAGAATTTCCCAGCTTTAGAAAGATTATCACCTACATTATTGAATTAATTTTATTTGATTTTATATGAAAAGTCTTTTGTTTGGAAAGGCTGTAAAAGAATGTCAGCAATGCAGATGATCTTGCTCATGGTACTAAGCCTTTCCACAAAGCAACATATTTATAATTAAAATATGGTTACCACACTAGAAGAAGAAATGAGTGTGCTGGATGATAAAATAGGAAACTATTTTGATCGAGTCTCTCGAAGCATTTTTTATTTACCTATGACAGAGTGCCTGCAGGTATCAGAAGCCAGTATGGTAAACAACAGAGAAAGCAATTAAATGATTTAGGGGAAACAAGAAAAGCTCTTGGAAGTCTGCATGCACTGAGCAGGATGTCAAGTAGGGGTCAGAGGGTCTCAGCAGAGAGGAAGGTAGAGCCAGTGGCACTGGCATTGCATCTGGCTGGGCAATGGAAAGACGAGGGAACAGTGCCAGCAGTGGGATGGTGAGATGGGGCTGGCTCCCCCTTAGCTTTTGTCCTGTGCCTGAAGGAGAACCAAGGACTAAAGTATGAAAGACTTCCTTAACAAATGAATGCTCAAAATCTGGCCTAAATCAATTACAGTGTTAAAAAGATACCAAGCTTTCATGTTATACTTCCTTGAGGTCCATAGTTCCATTGTTGAATCTGGCAGATTGCCCAGACTAGCATTACCCATGTCATGGAACATACCTCTAGATATGTCAAATCATTAACTGAATCACCCTCTGGATATGACAGATGATGATCATTAATCTGTACTTCCTTGTTTCCATGGTGTTAAATACAGGGAGCTACTCCCATGTCCCAGATTTTTTTAATCCATTTTTGTGCAAATGATTATAGAAGTAGTAGCTGAAGATTTCTTTACTCTTTGAAATGAAAACACAATTCATTTTTAAGCCTTGAAAAGAAACATGGATATTTACCTGTCACTGTAAGAGTGGGATCGGTATACAGAAGTAAAGTAACGCAATCATAGTATGTCCAGTAATTCTGTAGTTTTTTTTCCAACACTGGACTATTTCAACCTGTGTGAATGGAAGGGCAGGCCTTTTTCCCTATTGGGTGTTTCCATTTTTCTAACTGCAGTATTCTTTTCCAGCTCAGAGCACAATAGGGAACAGTACAGAATCTCTTCTGGTGAGTTAGATATCAGATTCTTATGGGGCAGTTGTGAAGTCACTTCTATTCTCATGAGACGTATCTCGTATCATGTTAGAGTTGCACTTATTTCTATGGAAAATGAAGATTTGAAGCTTAAGTCACTACAAAATTTCACATCAAACAGGAGGATGATTCAAAGTGTTAGCCTTATGGTGATCTTCCCCTTTGTATCCTTCCATGTATGTAGATGTGAAGGACAAATCAGACAGTTTTCTCACATGCTGCACCTTTTGGAGGGAGATGTTGCCATGTGGCACTTGCAGCCACAATATTTTCTACATAGAAACAGTGACATAAAGAGGAGATATTTATTCTTTGAATGTCAGGAGTTCTGCAGGTGCAATCAAAGCTGGAGAACTGTCTAACGTTTCCTTTGGGATCAAAGAACTGTGAAACTTCAAGTAATGCTAGGAGCTGTAGTCTCACCTACGTGATGGTAAGTCTCCTGCCATTTATATCCTCCTAGGTTCACTATGTCCAATCAGTTAGATCTGATTTCATCCCATAGGAGACTACCAGTATTACTGAAGGCTTTCTGGGCCTTAGTTTCAGTAAACTGAGTTACCTCTTCTTAAGTCTTGCGCAGTCAGTTGCGTAAAGGTCTGTGTGTGGAGGGAGAGAGTAAGGAGAAAATTCATGAAAGAAATATAAAATACAATTGTGTTAAACTGTAGATATACCTGCATTCTCAGTATGCACATGTATGTCTTGTGCAACTCTCCGGCAGCTTTAGAAAGTGGGGTTTGGGGTATTTTATTAATTTTTCCAAAAGGCCCTAAAGTGCATTGGTCACTTTGCACTCCTTGAAACTTAGGAAAGAAAATGAACTGTTGCTAAGCCAGGCTTGCAGACTGATTGCCCTGAACAGCTAATACTGCAGGATATTGAGGCATATTTGGGCTCTAGGAAACTCCTATTAAGCAGCAAGATGGACTCCAGTTTTTACAACTCAACAGAGTGCAACTTGAAGTGAGATTGTTCATGCTTTCTGAATGTGTCTAAATGATATGTATAAAAATTTGTGATGAGCTACCTTTGTATGTCCTGGGACTTGAATTTCATGAAGGTGTTCACATATAAGATCTCCATCCACTTGTAGCTTTAGGCATGTCAGGATTGCTTAAGTGAGCAATAACCATTTGAGCATGGAGTAAAAACATGGTTGATGAACTGGAAATAAGAATAATTTATGCAGAAAAACCTCTTTTTGCACTTTTCACATAAATAATCAAATACCACAAAAGCACATTCTTTGGTGGGACAAATTTGGCACTGTTAAAAAAGATTCTCTGGCTCAAAAAAAATGGACGAATAATGGATGAACAGAGTGCACTTATCAGTGAGATAGGCTAGAGATAGTAGGAGATGGATTGACTGCTTATCAGTTCTTCTGAGAAGTATGTGTTTTTCTGACTCATTTCCAGGGGTCCTGTACCTTTTTCTAATTATTTCTGGTGGTGTATGTGTCAAGGTATGTATAAGGAAAGTGAAATTCTGGTGCAGTGAGAAAAACAGTAATAAATCTTGCCTCACTATTACCTTGTTTGTACCCCAAGCACTCATGAGAGAATATAAGATAGGCACAGAATGTCTTCAGATCATTCAGAGATGTAAATGCCAGCAGACAGTAACAGGAAAAGGTGAATTTGATCAGTAGCCACTGGTCAGTGCTTAAGGAATTCTGAAGGCTGCAACAAATAAAGAAATTCCTAACAAGTAATGAGGAAAATATCTTCTTAAATTGAGTAAGGGTTTTGCTGTGCAGTTTGAACTGGTTCACATAGAAATATTTTGCTTTTTAAATAAAATAAAACCAGATTGGCCTTTTTAACTCTCTTCTCCCCTGTTGTGCTGAATCAGACACTCTCAATGCACACGCTGCATTGCATACATGCATGAACAGTGTCCTGGGTTCAGCAGTAGCAGCCATTTTTCTCCTTCTTGGTAGCTGGTGCATCATTGTGGTTTTGACTTTAGGCCTGAGAACAGCATTGATAACACCAGTGTTTTCAGTTACTGCTTGATAATGTTTTGGTCTGACCAAGGACCTTCTGAGCCTCATGCTCTGCAAGGGAGGAGAGGAGGCTGGGGGAAAGAAGAGACAGGACACCTGACCCAAACTGACCAAAGAGGTATTCCATACCACAGCATATCATGCCCAGGATGTAAAAATG
>JASSUY010028261.1:0-21682 GCA_032466535.1 Forpus xanthops | reverse complement strand
ACCTTAGTTACTAAACTGTTCTTATCTCAACCTGTGGGAGTTGCATTCTTTCAATTCTCCTTCCCATCCCTCTGGGACTGGGGGAAGAAAGAGGGTAGAATGAGGAGCAAAACTGCATGGCTGACTGGGCTTAAACCACAACAGTCCTACTTCAAATTGCATTCTGCTCAGCTTTAAGATTTGATTTGAAGTCTAGGGTGTAGCTTTAAAATAGCTTCCTAGGGGTCAGCTTGGCCTCAGTACTAAAGTATTGGTCATTCTCTTTCAGTGAAAATACAAATTAATGTGTTTGCTTCAATGCAAATTAATAGCAATGGCATTGTGTCTCTTATTTTCACAAGTGCTTGAGTCTTAGGTACTGAATTTAATGCAGATCCTGAACATGATCAAGATCACTATGGCTTATTTCATTTCTATGAACTGAATTTTCACAGCATCCAGTCACTGAAGGATGAGTAGCTCACTTCTAAAATTAGAGAGCTAAATTTTTAGGACATCTGTAATCCAGAAGAAAGCAGCTGTGTGGAAGTTAATTTAATACTGCCTCTGGTAAAGCATCCCTTTTTCAGTTATCTAAACTTCTTGCCAATCATGGACACATTATAATGAGTGATATTAATATAGCTACAGTTGCTACAAAGGAATGCTTCCTCTTCCATTCTCTCCTTTCCCGCAAAGAAGAGAATTAAGTGGACTATACCCAAACAATGGGATCATGCAGTGTAAGAGGCATTGAAATGCATATGATTTGTCTCAAACACATGGAGGAATATAGAACACAACTTTTATTACATTTCTATTGTGACAAATGAATCCATCCTCAAACCACTATCAATGAATGTAAAAGAAAAATGGACTATACTCATTCATTAACCTGCTATGGGGATGAGTTAAATGTGACTCAAAGTTAGCATCTGAAAAATGCAATCACCCTGTGACATGAATACCAGGTCAGGGTAAACTCAGTCTATGTCTGTTCAAAAGATGTTGTCAGGTTAAAACTGTATTGGTAAGCCTGATGTCAACTGGTTGCTATTTTCTCTCACAAGTCTCATAAAGCCAATCTGAACTTTGCAATGTGTGGTTTGAGTAGCTTGATGTTGGCGTGGTCCCAAACCCAAACCTGGCTGGCATTATGGAAAAACCTCTTTGTGATTTTGATATGTACTCAAGAAGCATCCCTTAGGAGGAATCGTGGGCTTTAGAGTCTGAAAGTGGTTATAAGCTGAGCATATTTAACTCTTGCTCCAGACAGAAGGGGTGAATGTATCAAAGTTTCAAAATCTCTGCTGTTTTCTGCTGAAAGTTCCCGGAAGGACAGGGGGAAAGTATGGGAAGATTATACAATCTTCCTGGAATAAAATGTCCCTGAAAGTTATGTTTAATTTAGTTTAAGATTCTGGAGTTGAAGTGCACAATATTTCAAGGTTGATTTAACTGTAGAGTTATAATCTAGCTGCTTTAAAAACTTGTACTCAGAGACACAAGAAATATCTACATTACAATCTAATAATTAAAAAAAAGTACATTCAGTGGCTCTTGGGCAGATGAGAGAAGGTTCTTTTAAATGTTTCATCTCTCATTTTATTATGTTTAAGTACCTTTTAGCTTTGATGATTGGCTTGACCTAAATTGACATCTGAAAAAGAAGGCTGATATCTGTGCATAAATCTATGACAATCACCACATCATTGCACAGTATCACATTTTGAAGAAGGAATTACAGAGCTGCTCTGTCTGAACTCAGAATTCAGCAGAATTGACCCTTGTCTTTTACAAACAGATTTAAAAATGCTACTTGCAAAGCCATCAAGATAAAGCAAAGCCGAACTGTTTGAGATGGGGTTCAATATACATTTTGTTAGAGGTCTGCTATCCTGAAGTTCAGATAAAGGAATATAAACTTTTGATGGAGTATTTTTCTGGCATGATGAATACTATATTCCTAAGTCAGAATGTTCTCCACTATTCTGAAGTTTTTCTGAGCTAGTGTCGTGGTTTAAGTCCCTCAAACTCACTCAGTCGCTCTCTCACTCACTCCTCTCTCTTTCTTCCCCAGTCCCGGGGGGCTGGGGAGATGAATCGAAAGAATGCAACTCCTGCAGGTTGACATAAGAACAGTTTAGTAACTAAGGTATAACACAAATCACTACTGCTACCACCAATAATAATAATGACAAGGCAAACACAAGGAAGAAATACAAGAGCTCACCAACTAATTTCCACCCAGCCTGACCAAGCAGTGCACCCCCATCACCTCATACCAAGTCCTGCAGTGCACCCCCCCCCTTTCCGGGTCTTTTCTCTCCGTTTCTACCTCCTGGGCATGACATACTGTGGTATTGAATACCTATTTGGTCAGTTTGGGTCAGGTGTCCTGTCTCTGCTTCCTCCCGGCCTCCTCCCAACTTCCCTTCCTCCCTGGCAGAGCATGAAACTCAGAAAGTCCTTGGCCAGCCTAAACATTCTAAGCTGTAACTATAAACACTGGTGTTATCAGCACTGTTCCCAAGCTGAAAATCAAAAACACAGTGCTGCACCAGCTGCTATGAAAAAGAGAAAAGGGGCTGCTGCTGCTGAACCCATAACAGCTAAATAGCCCTGTCTGGAAATAGGCAGTGTGGTACTGCTCTAAATTCAGGGAGAATGATGTTAACATCCATATGTGTAAGCTGAGCAAGGGTTAGTATGAATACACACGCCCAGTGTGTAATTTACCGTTGCCCAGAAGAGCCTGGAATGTAAGGTGATAACGGCTTTCTGTCTTCCTATGGTGTCAGCCGGTATTTACAGCCACTGAAATGTATTATCAGCTTATGCTTCCAATAGCAAAATTTTGTTAACATTTTTCCCCACTATTGTCCTTTTCCCCCTCCATAACTCCTTCTTTGAGAATCTTTCCCTCTTTGTTTAAAATCATACTATGATATTAATCAGTTGCAGGAAATAGCCTGATCACACTGATCTTTATTGTGGGCTTTCTGATGCACTGCTTGTCTGAAATCATACGGCCTCAGAACATTCCTCCAGTGTCCTACTAATGCACATCTTGCAGAAAACGGGAAAACTCTTACTTTGGAAACGTATGAGTACCTTCTCTTTTGGGATGTATTTAGCAGGTATCTAAATTATATGCTTTACATTTGCAACACATCTAATGTTTTTCTCTCTCATTTGTTGAGATAGGTATAGAAAATACACACTGAAATGCATAGGAACATATATTCAGGGCATAAAGAAACACTGTGCATATACCAGGTGAAACTTGCGGATGAATGGTGTACAGTAGGTATGGAAGTGTTTTGGATGCATTTCTAACTACTTGCATGTGATCACCAATACTTACATGTACACTTCTAACTGGCATGGTATTCTATATAAAATTCTGTCATGAAGTAGTCCAGATAAGCAAGACTTTGTTTTTCACTTTGAAGCAGAATGTCAGCTCACAACAGCAAATACAACATGCTGCTCTGAAGGAGAAGTCATGCATCATGTTGCTTACTTACCAACTGCTTTTAGAGAGGCGTACTTGTTAAGCTCTTTGCCTGGAGGCTGTTGCTCATATGGGTTTGTGATCTGTCCCAGGCTGGGATAGGAATGTTGATGTGCCATCTGAGGAAGGAGGGGAGATGTTGGCATGATATTATTCATCTGTGGTGCATCTGTATTAAAAAAAAAACAAACAAGCATTAAGAAAAAATAAACCAGTCTTAAGGTTTTAACATCATTATTCAGCATAGTTTAGACTGAATCATGATATTTAATGAAACAAAACACTATTTACTATGAAGTTTGATTTTGAGTACAGCAAACCTGTACTTCAGTTACATTAAAGGCTGACATGATTGTAGCAATATGTCAACTGTTGTATAAAAAGTATTACCTTGGAACTAAAAAATAGGTTTTGAAAACAATTGAACACCAACACAAAGGCCGAATTTGCTGCAGCATTAGGATATAAACCAAAACTTGAAGTTTATTCTAAGCTAGCTTAAATACAAGGCAGTAGTATCACTGTCTTGTGCAATTGAATAGCCAGGCTGATTTAATCAGGCAGGCTGCTGCATATAAGCTTTTAATGCCAGAATCAGCTTGGTTGTTTGCACAGCATTATATTGTGCTCTGTAGATACATCCCACAGCGTAGAGAGTGCAATTTTGGGTAATGACCATCATTAGGTAAATTCCTCAAAGTTCGCACTTTGTCCTTATGTTTTCTCCTTTTCTATGGCAGAGGCAGTATCACAGAATCACATGATGATGGCATTTTCTGTAGCATATATAACTAAAAGCAGGAGCTAATTACTGCTTATGTACAGTTCTGTCCCAGCACTCACCCCATATCCATTCTGGAGTTGATTTTATAGTAGAGAATATAGTCTGAATACTTTACAGGATGTAAAATGCCACAATTTATTAGTTGTTATTGATGTTTGATTCCAGTCTCTAAAAAGTTTGGTGTGAATTGTCTGCTGCATTCAGTTTGGAAACCTGAATTTCAACAGTTCTCCTATGGTCAGCATATCTTTTTTTGTGGAGTCTTTTTCCAGGCTGTGTATTTGAGCTAATCCTAGAACCTTATCATGGCTTCTGAAATCACAGATGAGTGCATTTTTCTCCTGCAATGAAACCATGGTTCAGAATTGTGACAACACAGTAACTCCCATAGCATCAAGCACTGGTGTATGGTAATGTAGAGAGGAAGCTGTGCACTTAGGAGAAAGAAGGCTTGTGGTGATGGAGTGAATGGACCACTCCCAAAGTGGCCACATGATCTGGCAGGAGCCAAATATTACTGTAGTTTGCCAGGATTTTAAAGGAATTGAGTCACTTGGCTTTCTGTAGCTCATTAATGAAACTGAATGCATGAGCAAGAGCTCTGAAGTCAGTTAACACATTTACTGCTGGGATAGAAAAGAAATCCTGAGGTGATTTTAACTTTCTTCTTCACCATTATTGCTCCCTGGTGCAGTCCCTGCTGTTCAGGTTGAGGCTGCTCTTGCCTCTGCAGAGCAATGTGATCACATCCTCATGCCTTATACACGCATGAATAAGTCATGAGGGCACCTAGAGGCAACTCCAGAGAAACAATAGAAGTGCTACTGTCTAGTAACACTGGATCTTATTGTTACTGGTTGGAACAAAGTGGCTGTAGATAGTAGGCAGAGCTGAATGAGAAATGATTTTTCCCATAAGAAAAATGTTTTTCTGTAAGTTTGTTTTCTTTTATCAAACAAATCAAATCTGAAGTTGGATTTTTTTTTTTTTTTTCAACTATTGTGTCAGATCAGGAGAAACTTTTTGTTATGATTTCAAAATTATAACATATAAGTAATTTGGCTTACTTTAACAAAGACAAATGTTATGTTGGATTGAAACCCAGAAATGTTTCCATTCAGAGTTTCTCCAAAAGTATAGGAACACTTTTTGAACCTTTTTTGATAGGTTTACCTTGAAAGGGTAAGTTTATTAAGTCAGCCCTTTCACAGAAACAGTCATTATTTTAATGAATTACCATTTTTTAATAAACAGAAGCTCTCAGTAAGTTTCTGTTCAGCTATAGTACTGGCATGTCTGATGTAACTAAGTCTTGCTCTTAGAGCAAGAATTCCTGAAATCCTATTCTGTTCCCATTCTGTCCCTAGAGTACAGCTCAGGAAAGCCTCTTACTCTAGTGGCTTGAATCATGAAATAGCTGGCAACTCTTTCCAAACCATCCATATCTTGCCAATATCTCTCTTTTCTGGTTGCATCTGCAAGTACAGTTGAGGAGGAATACTGGCAAAGCCAGGTAACGGCAGCTCCAAAGACACCAGCATGGGTGGAACGTATAATATAAGGAAGGTGTCAATCTTTTTCCACTACATCCACTAATTTTGTTTTCTGAGTAGAGCTAAATCAGCACTTCATAGATGCTACTACTATGAAGTTCCCTTGTGGCAATTCTTATTATTCCATCTGTCAAAACATCATGATCTCACTGTGATGAAAGTATTATATGCACCAGTATTTCTATGCTGTCAAAGTGACTTGTAGCTGTGGAAAGTTGCAAAAACAAATAAGATATAGTTAACCAGAACTGGTTTGGTCTATTTTTTTTTTTTTTTAGCTATGTTTCTTACTTTGACCCGTAATTTTTACTCAATCATCTTTTGAAACGTCATGAAGAAAGTTACCCCAGAAGTGTACTGGGGAAAATGAATTCTGTGTACTTGGGTTTTGTCCAGGTTTTTCCCTGGCAGACTATGTTGCTGGGTTTGGTTCTTTGAGTGTTTGTGAAGATGTAAAGAAACCTTTTTTCCATTTCTAGATCATCTTTGCTCTTTTGTCCTGTTAAAACCCAGAACTCTCCTGAGTTATGAATTTCAAGCAATTAATGACAACCATTCTTTCATTGCTGCAGCGACTGCAAAATGCCCCTCACTCATACCCAGATGCTTACACAGGACTAAGTCATCACATAGAAGGCAGTTCAAATTACTCATTCAGTTAGCCATGTGCACAGAGTAAACTACGCGAAAGGCCAAACTCTGACAAAGTGAACTATATTGAAGAACAGTTCTTCTTTATAAAGAGAATCCCATTGGAACAGACTCCTAGGGCCTAAAAGGAAAATCCCAACCTGATATGTACATTTGCCTAGATCTGAATCATACCAGGTTTTAGTATAACTGGCTGTAAGTGGTGAATATTCTATTTGTTTGCAAGCTCTCTGAACTGATCTGATTCCTTGCCTTTGCGTTTCTAGAAATAAGCGAGCAAATGGGACTTTTGGAAAGAATTACGAGTGGAAAACATAAGTATGTTGTTTTCTCTGCACCTAGTTAATTTTGTGATGATGAGTAAATTCACCTATATTTGGATGCCATTTTGGAAATACTCATGATTGAAGTACAGCAGTATAATGCAATCCTGCATCGCACACGGTGATGGGGATTCTAAGTCTAACCACTGGGGAGAGTCCAGGCTTGGCTGTGAGCAGCAAGGAGGTTTAAAACAGGACTTGCATACTCTGTGGCAATCTCCATTTGTAACTGAAAAAGGCATTGGCCTCATCAGTGTTGTCTTATACTTGTTAATAGTGGTTTGGTCTCAGCAATACTGAATAAGGATTCTCTCAAGAAATAAATCTGTCTACAATGGCCTCTCAAGATCTTTCTGTGAAATCTGAGATTTTCCACTTTGATAATTTGACTTTTTTTCCTGAAATTGGGTAAAAAATGAATGTTAAATTTTGGGGAGAAAGTAGTATTCCATTGGATTATTTAAAGCATTTTTGGATACAAGGAGTGGTTTCAATTGGAAGAAAGTTTACTGAGAAAAAATCCCTACTAAATCCCTACTAGATTTATCACTGACCTCTATCTAAACCAAATACTCCGTGATTGCTATTTGCAGATAGCTGACTTCATGGGGTGCGAGCAACTTTGACCTGAAAGCTGTGGCTGTGCTGATATAGTATTTTTGACAACCTGTCACTGGTACTTGTCCAGCACAGTATTCCATATAACCAGCTGCAAGGTACCACTGCCAATTTATGTGTGTATTTTTAAAAGACAGAGAATATGAACATTACAAAAAGTCAACAAACTCTTTGCACCACAGCTTCTAGCAGAAACAGACCGGATTTGCACTGGTGTTATTGTCAAAAACCTGCAGTATTCACAACCTTTCTTATTTTCTGCTGAAGCAAAGAAATAGGATGCCAGGCTGCTTCCTACCTTCCAAAGGGCTTTGAGGAGTCGTTCTGGACAAAGTATTAGTGGTTTGCTTTCTGTCTTTGACTACCAGATCCAACATAGGATTTTAAAAAGCATGCTAGAGCTCACCTAAAAAAAGCTAGATGCCTGCTGGGCAGAAATGAGACCGACAGGTTTTACATCCCAGCCTTTTAGATGAGTCAGGCATCAGCTTCTGGTCACAGTTCTAGTAGTTGACAAAGATTGATCATTACCATATCTCTGTATTATCTTGACCAGTTTCTCAGCCTGTGCAATTGAAATTTTTATACAGATGTCACAGGTAACAGTTTGCTGCATTTTTCAAGTGAAAATGCCTTTTTTTTTTTTTTTTTGGAGTGTTTCCCTCTCTCCTTGGTTGTGAATTGTGGAGTTACTTTGGTGCGTATCACAGTGACAACAATATGTAGATGGTGGCTGTAGTTATGCTACACTCTTTCCAATTAAGATAATGTTATATCTAATTTACACTCTTCATTCAGAAATCAAGGAATGAGCATCTCAGCAATTACTAAATACAAATAGTAACCAAAGGTGAAAATGCCTGATGTACCTTGGGTATGAATGTGGTAAGACAAGGCAAAAATCCCAAAACCTTTCGTTTGTTTATTCTGTTTTCTGCACTGTTAATAGGATATATTGTGCTGCTCACCTAGTTTGATTATTCTTGTCAAGAAGCTGCCAGGGTTATGCCAGGGGAAATACTCGGGGTTAAAGGAAGATATGTCAGTAGGCTGCTAGCAATAATAAGCTTGTTCACTGTGAGCCAACAACCTGCCGCGAATATCCCTTAAGCTCAGCCACTATTCTCCTCGTCTTCAGCCTCAAGAGTGAAAACCTCTTCTGTAGTGGCCTGGGGTTTCACTGATTTCTGTGGCAATGGAGCCGGTGATTCAGTGCTTAAAGACAGGGAGAATGAAAAGACTCCATAGGCACATAATGGAATCTATTAGTAAATGAGCAGTTACAGGCATGAGGAAAAGAACAATGAGACAGGCAATGCAGTAACAAAACAGGAGAGGGTGAGGATGGGCAGGAATGCAGAGTGAGATTTTGCTTTAAAAGCCACCTGCAGACACGCTTACAAAAGAAATAAGAACATGACAGACAAAAGAACACTGAAGTCAAAGGGGGAAAGGGGAAAATTCAAAGCAAAATATAATAATAGCTGAGCATTTTCAGAATCTCAATAGAAAAAACTATGGCCTGAACTAACTAAAATTAAAAAGAACAGCTATAAAAACTGAGAGGTCTGAGTGATTAGAGAATACCAGCACAAAATTGCTACCTTCCCATCTGTAACTGCGCTGCCACCAACATGCATCTTTGTTTTGAGTGTATTATACTTAATTGTAAGACTAGTGCATCCCTCATTGCCAATCCATACTCGTATTCCTACAAACCTTACCAATAGAAACTGCTGGTGCCATTTCTGAAAAATCCCAGATGGGATGAAAGCTGTGGGATTTTAACAACTTGACTATGTCTGTACACCAGTTCCTTTCAGACCCTTTCCTCCTTAATAATAAGGCTGTTCTCCATTGATGGGACTGAGGCTCATGATGATCTGAAACTCAAATCCTTGCTCTGTATACTTGCTTTTGCTTCTCCATAGTTGTCCCTGTGCAGTTGAACTGACCCTCTCTGAGTTTTAGTTTGTGTGCATTTTCCTACACCTATATAATTCGAGATTTTTCTGTCTTTGTGAGTACTCAATTGCCGTTGTCATTGTCTTTTTATTTAGATTCTTTGTCCCTTCCTTCAGTTTTGTATTAGATGTTGTGTTTTCAAAGGATACTTATGTCGAGGGCATCAATGCAACAGCTGGTATATCAGAATTAGACTGTACACTGTTATGGTTTAAGCTCAGCTGGTAACTCAGAACCATACAGCTGCTTGCTGAGATGAGGTTCCACCCTCAGTAACACATGTAGTCATATTATTCTGTATATAATGGTATTGTAAGTCGCCCCTACAAGTCTGTCCCTTATGCTATGCAGACTTTTTTGTTTCCTCAACAGTGATGACCAAGTCATGTGAGTAGTCATGTTTTCCCTAAATGTGGTAGCTCTGAGACAGTCCATATTTTTCATAGCAGTTTATGCTAGCCAGTTATCTGTTCTGTTTCTGCATCGTATCACAAAAACATTCTTGTAACACAGACAACCTACCCGTCTAATCACCATCACAAAAAGGATCTGAGATGAGTGGGATGGCATTTCATCCAGAAAAAAAAATGTTTCTGTTTAATGGAAGTGACAGTCTACAGTGTAAATGCCTGTCATCAAACATACTGTCTTGTGCCTTCCCCTGTCCTATCAAGCAATTGTAGGAGGTAGTCCCATGCTACATGCTGTACTCTTTATTCTCTGTCATGCCACTGAATACAAGTGTCTGTCAGTATACTGACACATAGTGCTGTATGTTTTCTACTCACTTCCTACATGATTAACCTCTTGGTCTGTTGCTGTCTTCCATGGTAGAGGTTACATGGTCTTTCACATATAGATATCCTGAGGAGATTTCTGAGGAGAAGCTTTTTTCCCCAAAATAGAAAAATGCTGGACGCAGAAACATCTTCAGTTGCACAGTCAGACTCAAAAAAGGTATTAAACTCCTTCTGACACAGTGGTACTGGGGCTGTGCTGACAGCATGGAACACAGGCAAGTGAAGTATATCCCCTGCTGCAAGCGTTTATGGATCAGCAGGTTTTGTAGTACTGACTAGTGCCAAAGTTCCTGTTGGTTCAAGTTGAAAATTAGCAAGCGATAGGATGGCACAGTAACTCTTAGCACCTTGTAGATCTAATTTGAGACACTGATGAGCAAGGTTATTGTGGATGCAGTCTTTATGAGAAAGCATTACAGCAGGGAGATTCATGAGCTGATGTTCAGAGATTATGCCACTCATCTGGACATGGGAAAGAAGGTCAAGGAGTCAGGTCACTCAATCCACAGTGTGTAGGAAGATTGGTAGTACTGTGGCAAAAGAGGTGTGGGGGTCCCCTGCTGAGTCCAGCCAGGAAAATATATACAATGTTCCTGTAAAAGAACCTTTTTCTTACTAATGTGATGCTGCCAGTTTATGTTTAAATCTATGGGGATACACATATAGAAATCTTATGCCTGTGAGTTCTTTGTAACTCTGTTCAGGTTACAAATTGGGAAGAGACAACAGCATCTTTGTGTATCAGTTAAATTCAAGAGCTGTGACTGAAGTTCCCCCCTGTCTTCTAGATGAAGTCTCTGGTGCTGTGAGGTCAATTTTCTGTGGTTGCAGCGATTAAGGAGATGGGATCTTCACCATGTTTCAGGTTTTGGTTCCTTGTTTCTGGTTAGACTCTAGATGTGCAGAGAGCAGAGTTCTGTGAAGTCACTTGGCTGTTTTACTGCCATCTGAGGAGGGTGGGAGGGTGGGATACCACTGGCCTTGTGACTAAGCTGCCTGGAAGCCTCTCTTCTGCTTTCCATCTCCCTTGGGCTCTGTGCTGTACTATTTCACTCACATTTTTGCAATATTTTCTGGGCTCTTGCTTTGCATAAGTGCTACAGTCTGAAGTTGATTTTTCATGTAGACTTTTATTCTGTGATACCACATCTCCTTTTATGAAGGTTATTTATGTCCTATGAAAGTTTGGTTTTCCTTCATAATTACTCACAACCTGACAGACTTATAATCCTCTGATAGGACTTGAGGCATTGTAATCTCTGGAGCAGCCTATTGTGGATCCACAAACAAGGAGGATTACAACCTCTAAGATGGCAATAAGCAGATAAACTCTTGAGATATCAAGACCCTGCTTTTGTGTCAATTTTCAGTGCTTGAGTTGCAGGAGGATCAGGGAGCAGTGCGATGTTCTCACTCCCATCCATATTTCTGGTTTTCTTCATCTCCTTTTGCCTCAAGTAACAGAGTTGAGAAATTAATTAAACCCACCAGTTATACACACTTTGAGCACTGCAAATATCCTTAGCTATGCAAATTAAGAAAAGAGAAATTCAGCAAATTTGACTTACACAACAGATGTTTTTTTTTTTTGCCCAGCAGAATGTTCTTTTCCCATAAGGCATCAAACACTTTTACAAATCAAACACTTTGGTACCTTTTCACAGAAGTTGAAGGAGTCTGCTAAAAAGTACCAGCCAGCTCAGATTCTTTATTTTGCCAGTTTTGTCTTTCACTGAAATTACTTTCCTTCCAACAATTAATATACTTAATGGGAATGTGCCTATTATAACATTTATTCTGAATGTTTATATGCCTTATTTATTGTTTTCTCTTACCACAGTGGTTATTGACGATCAGTGTCAATTTTTATGCAGCTTGTATACAATTAAAATTCCCCCACTTCAGCCACTCCACTAGTTTGTCAGCTGTCCCAATATGCCAACTCGTTAGATGGAAAAGACTAGGCAGTATAAAAATTATAAAAGCAAACACATTACCTACTTCATGTCATTGTTTGCTTGTATGTCTAAGCAGTAATCGAGTGGTCCCCTGTGTATAGCTTGTGGATGTAACAAATTGCCTGCGGGATACTTATGTTGATCATTAGCAAAGGCAATTAAAAAGTTATGATTTAAGGTAGAGATAAAGTTGGAAGGAAGTTGCTCAGCATTATTCTACTTCAGCCAGCAAAAGCTGAGGACAGTCTCACTACCTAATCATCCAGCTAATGTGAGGCTTGAGAAACATTTCACTTAAGTATGTATCTTGCCTGGGCATATCCTGATGGCACATTCTGTCCTGATGTACCTGACACAGCAATTGAGAATAGTCTCTCTACAGGTGAAAATATATCTTGAAAATATATCCATGAAAATATATCAGTGAAGCTGTAATAGCCAGTTATGGATCTCTTCTTTCTGATCCATATCATAGAATCATAGAATAGTTAGGGTTGGAAAGGACCTTAAGATCATCTAGTTCCAACCCCCCTGCCAGGCGCAGGGATACCTCCCACTAAACCATGCCACCCAGGGCTATGTCCAACCCAGCCTTGAACACTACCAGCGATGGAGCATTCACAACTTCCCTGGGCAACCCATTCCAGTGCCTCACCAACCTTACAGTAAAGATTTTTTTCCTCATATCCAGTCTAAACTTCCCCTGTTTAAGTTTGAACCTGTTCCCCCTTGTCCTCTCACTACAGTTCCTCATGCAGAGTCCCTCCTCAGCATCCCTATAGGCTCCATTCAGATACTGGAAGGCTGCTATGAGGTCTCCACGCAGCCTTCTCTTCTCCAGGCTGAACAGCCCCAACTCTATCATCCTATCTTCATAGGGGAGGTGATGTACAAGTATTATTAATGTCAATACCATTTTTGTTTTGTTAGTCTGGGAAAAGTAAACAAAACTCAGAGAAAGGATTCAGAAGGTTGGTGAGAATTAGAGTTGTGTTCTCAAATAGCCATGATTTGTTATGTTCAGAATAGCATAGAACAGTTTACTGATTATGGAGTAGGATGCATGTTATCTTGTTGCATAGACTCATGGAAAACACAAATGACTGTTTTTTTCAAGAGATCACCTCATTTATTCCATGCTCATCTCTGGGAGAATTATGGGTACTCTTGGTAGATGTTATTCATGTTTTTAAAAAGCCCCCACTGAGGACTCCACATTCTCCCTGCACAATCTGGTCCAGTTCTAATGCTATTCCAGTGGTAACCTGACCATTACAGAATTTGTCCTCTGTTCTATTTTACATTTCCTTTAAGGCAGTTGAAATCCATTAGTTCTCTTATTCTCCAGGGATATGGAGAACAGATGATTGCCATCCCTTATGCTGCAGCATTTCATGCATTTGGAAGTCTCTGTGCTACTAAAGAATAGGAATGCTTTCAGGCTGGTCATCAAGAACCATTAGAGGTCTCAGAAACTCAGCCTTTCTGAACATATCCCTCTTGAGGCTTGACATTTCATATCTACTCATATCTACTCATATGTCTCATATCTTGCAGGATCCCTACTTATTTGTACACCTTAGCATACCATTTCTTCTCTGGCATCAGCATGGTGGTGTTGATCCATTTCTGCCTTCAAGCCCCTGAATTCCAGAAACCATTTTATTTCAGACTGCTCTTTATGTTTCGTTCCTAGCCTGTGTTCATTTAGGTTGTTCTTATATATAGAACCTTGTATATCATCGATTTGGATATGTGTTGTTTCTTCACACGATTTTCCCACTTTTTAGGATCTTTCAACTTCCAATTTTGTCCTCTGAGGCCTTTGAAACTCTTTCCAGCTTTGTGTTGTCCACAGATTTAATGTGTATGTATACTCTGTCCCATTGTCCACCTTATTAATGAAAATATTGCATAACATTGGAGATGCAAGAAATCCTTGCAGCACTCTGTTCAGCACATCCTTCCCTTAAAGAAAAAACAACAAAACAACCAAAACATGAGCCATTGGTGGATTATTCTCTGAATGCAGTTTTTAGACCATTTTGTGCCTACCTGCTAGAAACAGATTCTGAAATCATATTAAAAATCCAGATTTCTGGATATATGTTATATCTACAGCTTTACCCCATACAAATGGCCTGTTACTTTGTTGTGGAAGGAAATTGTTTAGGTTTAGCTCTATTTGGTGTTGACAAAGCTCCATTAGTTGTTACATATTACCATGTTTTGACTAGATGCTATAAGCAATTTGATGAATTAACTGTTGATTTCTACTCCTTTCTCTCTTCCTCTCCCCTGTCCCTTAATTAATGAATTAAATGATCACTAGATTATTTCAGTTGTGTTCTTTCTCCTCTTTTGAGGCTTGACGGCACACCTTTGCTTTCTGTAGTTTTACAGAACTTCATCCATTGAGGGAGTTTTTCATGATAATGGCGTTTAAAGGACTCAAGACCTTTTTCTATGTGTGCAGGATGAATTCGTCTTTGTCATTGAGTAGAAACATGTTATAATTTTGTATTACATGCTCTTGAATCTGTCTTTCTGTCCTCAGGTGTGACTCCTTCCTTTTCTGATGCTTGAGTTTGGGTAGTTGCTTGAAAATTTTAGTTGAATGCTGAAGCACCATCTTCTAAAAGGGATGATTTGATTCTTGGAATCTTCAGGTGTTAGCTTTGAATTGCCGGAAATCAAACAAAAATGAAGTCTCCTGGAGTCCTATATAAGGTTCTCTTTTAATCAACACAGTCTTTTATAAACGAGCATTTACATGAGCCACGGTAATTTGAGTTGGCCCTGTACGTAGAATAATAGCTGAACATTTAGCTGCTTAGTTATGATGTGTTCCACATTATTTCAATAATTGCTAAAGTCAAATTATTTTCTAATTAGATAATATTGTTTTATCCAAATATACGCACAAGAGTTTCAGGGGAAAAAATTAGGTGAGACAGAATGTCAGACAAATAGCTGGTTTTGAAAAAATAAAATGTTATCTTTGGAGGGTAGATATGGCATATTCCTAACTTTGCTATTATTTTTAGCCCATTTAATTTTCTTTAGACCTCTGTAGGGAAACTTGAAATATAATAATGCAAGCAAAGTAGGCTAGATTTTGTAAGAGTAAATGTAAAGCTGCTAGATGTCCATCTCATTTTCTTTAAAGCAAAAAATTTTTAACCCTGCAGCCTAGCAAAGAGATTATTATGGTACCTTGCAGATAGGAGGTGTGAGTACAAGTTATATATCTTGTTAAGAGAGCTTGACATTCTCACCGGAATGAAAACATCCTTAAGCCCCTGTATGACTTGAAAGGAGACATTGGAAGCCTTGTCAGCTTCCATTGTTCATGGGTCTTTCTAGTCATGGCATTGTACCAAGTGTGTGACAAATGTTTAGGTGGTAACTCTTGCTGTGTACTTGACATTGGTCAAAACCCAGTTAGTTGTTTGTAATATTCTCTTTACTCTCAAATGGTTCCTAGTGTAGCCACTGATGAATTTCAGCAAGAGGTGAAATAACTCTGTTTCATGCTTAGGCACTAGAGACAGGAAGAAAAATAAAAATAAATAAAAAATAACAGAATTAACAAAAAAAATCTTTTCCTTTTTGCACTTCAGACTGTGAATTTTAGAACCTAGCATGAGAAACAATGAAAGAATATCTGCCCATTTTTTCCTGGAATTATCACCCAGGTATTTACTAGAGGAAGGGACTTATTCCTACTTTTAAAATCTTACTTTAAATGGCAGTTTTGAAAGGAGGTGATCATTATATTACCTGATGCCTTTTAATTTTAGTGTTCTAAATAATATTAAGGATCATTTAGAAGTATACTGTGTGACTTTAGCTTCCTGTTATTTGATCTTCCCTACTGATGATGTACCTATTGAAGGAAGTGCCAGGTAAATATGAGAGCAGAGGAAAAGGAGGACAGAGAAAACCCTTCCACAATTAGGACATAGACGATCCTGTATCAACAGGAACTTTATTTTCCTTTTAATATTTCAGTAATGTTCCCATTCTATTTTGAACCTTCAGGCTTAAAAGGCAACTGCAATAGCTTCTGTCTCAACCCCCATGTTATTTTAAGAATCTTTTATGTGCAATTTCTGTGATCAATAACGTTCAAGCACATACACTGACGTGCAGCATAAAGATGACCTAGTTCTATTTTTGCATTTTAACAGCCTTTTGTAGAATGGTAACTCTATTGTTAAAGGGACAATGATGAACAGACCTTTCAATAAAGGAGAAAATCCTGTTGCTTAGAAGAAGCAATTCCAGTGGCTTTTAAAAAATTTCAGCCACCTGAAGAGAAGTTGAGATTATCCATCCTATTACCGCCTTTTTGCAGTAATGCAAATATTTTCTTCTAAATAGTCTTTACTGATAGCAGTTATCAAAGTAACTGCAGTAGACTAGGCACAGGTCACTGTTCCTCTGAGAATAAGGCATACTGAGTTGTGTTATCATACCAAGTTTCTTAGTCAAGAATACTCTTCAAGATACGCAGCTGACAAGAAGAGAAAGCTGGAAAAAGCCTCCACCTGTCCAGCGGCGGAAATCAGAAGGGATAACTCCTGTAAGGTTCAGCACCTGGGATTGTGTAAACTGTTGTGCTATGGGCTGTAGATATACTACTACACTTCTCTTAGTGCATACTTATGTTAACACAGCTGTTCTCAGTGCTGCATGTGTGGCAGCTAGGGCCCTATTGTCACATTAGTGTTCTGAGGATGTGTGTTCTTGGTTTATACACCTTATTCATCTTTGCCCCTGCTGTGCCAGAGGTAAATCTAAGACCTGGGGTTCTTACAGCTGGAGAATTGTACTATGTCACTAGGTTTCTTTCAGAACCTTTTCCTTCTTTATGCTTATTTCTGTTCTACATTATCCTTAATTAGATCTTTTTCTGTGTCTGACTTTTCCCCTTAATCTGTGCAGGGAAATGACCACTTGGCTCTGTGGCATCTTCACCGATGTCTTCTCCAAGTTTATAGATGTCTGCGCTACATCTCCCTGAAAATCACCTGCATTGGAGTTATCTGTACTAGCTCAGAGAGGCAGGAATAGGATATGAATCCATGAAAACGTCTTCAGTATAACTCTTCAGTCCTCACCTTATGACTGGAGAACCAAGTTACCTGGCTCTGGAGCCATCCTCATCCCCTGCTCTGTCTCTTGTTCCTTCTAGTGGCTGCATTTAAGGAGACAGTTACAGCAGGAGAAAGATATGCTATTGTCTCTGCATACCACACATACCTCCTTCTCTGAGAAGGTGAGAAATTATATATATCAGTACTTTGGGGCTCTGAATAACTACAGTGCCATGCTTGCCTGAAACTGAAGGATCAGGAGTACTTCCATTGACATAATTGTGTTCAGAATGACCACACCAGAAACATTTCCCATCTACTTTCTTTTATCCTCTATTCTCACTTTTGTCTGGTTTGAGAAAACAAAATTATGCCACCCTTCTGTAGCATAACAAGGAAATGAGAGGAAGAACGTGATTCCCTTCTCATTGCTGCTAAGTTAATTTTAGATATAAGGTGTCTTGCTCGTATGATTATAATATAAATTCCCCCAGTGTGAGTCTACAGCAAAGAAGCTGGCCTCTATTTGCTGGTCTGTTTCAGTTTCTTTTCTTTGGGATTAAAAAGAAGAAGATAAAAGAGAAGTCTCAGCTCCTAAGTTATTCCTTTTACGGCTTCTATTTGCTTACTATTCATTCTCCTCTCTTAACCATTACAAACTGGTGCATTGTATAATCAGTAAACTGGGGCAAAAGTATGAAAATGTAGATGTGATATTTTGAGAACTGTCTGTCTTATTCAGAGTGAGGTTTTGGTCAGTGCTGTCTTTACTTTGCTCCCAGTGAAACTGAGGCTTTTCAAAAACGGCAGAATCAGGCAAACATTTCTAAAAGCTTTATCTAGATGTATTTTATGAACACCTACTTTAATGGAGTTAGGCCAATATTTAGAAACTGAATTACAGTAATATCAGATCTTCTGTAGTGATACCTCGCCATTGTTAAATGTACAAGTGTGCTGATGCTGAACTAGATTCACAGTACCTTTTGTACTCTCAATGCACTGTATATGTCAGTGTGTTTACTTGCACTCCACATTGCCAGTGTGCCCTAACCTCACACAGGAGCCCCATATCTCACTGAAAATGTCTCACAGCATGCAGCTTTTTTGACCTTCATGGTGAGACCAACTTACTAAGTTGCTCTTTCAGAGCTGTATTTTATAATGTGGTCACTGCAAAGTGACTGAGATCAGGAACCCTTCTCACAAGAGCCACTGGATAAACATGTGTTGTTAAATTCTCAGTCCCTTGCAAACGAACGTGGGTTATGTTTGCACTGATGCCTTGGAGATGGGGGTGGTTGTTATTCGCTGACATTTCCCTGAGCTCTGTTTCTGTCTTTCATTAAGCCATAGGAACATTGTTTTGAGTCTGGTATATAACCACTCTCACTGGTCTCTGTATTCATGCAGTATTATCTTTCCTAAATGAGGCAATGTACTAATGACTGACATTTCTGACTTAGAGATTTTACTTTGTTTAGTTACAACCCAAATAAAAAGCTGCTGTCTCGCAGTCCTTTCCCTCTCAGTGGGGTGAGCAGGGTAGGTTTACTGAATGTGAGAACCCTTTCAAAACTGGACCATTTCGCTCCTGATAAATTGATACTCAAACAGAAATACAGGTGTGAGGTTTTAATAATTTGTTGCAGTGCCACTACGTCAGATGTAAGTTCCTTTAAGAACCATGATTAGCTGATACAAAATGATGAATGGGGTACTGGGACAGATTATTTAGTAATGATGTTAATTAACATTGCTGTTGAACTCAAGTGTGTCTTGGCGAGAGAACAATAACCAGAACATATTTGGAGAGCCTGTCCAGTGCTACCTGCTTAAACTGTCAGAAGGCAGGCTGGATAGCGGACACAATTTATGTCCCTCTTTAACAGGATTTTTTTTGTCCATTCTGTTTTATTAGCTGAACTGTTGCCATCCACTGTTTTTTCACAGTGCAGTTCTTAATCTCACAAATAATGTACTGGCCCAAAAAGAAAAGTAAAATTGATGCTTCTATTCTCAACCATTTCTAGTTACAAACTATTACTCTGCATACATTATTTTAAATGAATTGCAGAGTACCTCTTTAGTTTTCTCAGAATGTCTTCCAAGAACAAGACTTTGTAGTCTCCTGCCAGGCACACACACATTGTACGCTGCACGTCTCTTGCTGGTAGCAGAACTGTTTTGGCAACAGCCTTTTAACACTTCCTCCAATTGCATCTTACTCCAAAGCTTGCAGAAGCCGAGGTCTCAACCTTCTCTGCCCTAATGTCAGGTCTGGTCAGGTACTGAGGGCTTTTCATTTATGATAGCTTAAATGAATAACCCCAGATGTACTGGAATTCTAGACACAGCAATAGCACCAGGAGCTAGGCACAGAGACAGGTTTTCATCCCTAGGACTTTGCTTATGAGCAAGAAGCTTCCTGTACAGCTAACTGAAGCAATGAATCCTTGCAGTGTTACATTGATTGTTGTGAAAGCTTTCCTATGCAGTCTTACAAGTATTTATTTATTCCTGATGTGTAAGATCTTGCCAGGCAGAAAAATGCAGTCCCTGCCCCTGGGGAAGCCTGCTGGAAGCTCTGATATTTGGGTGCCTGTGGACTTCCTCTATGACCAAGGGCTATGTCCTTGTGTTAGTTCTGTCAGAACTATTGTTTCTCACAGCATGTTACTGTCAAATAAACCCTGTTTACAATAAATCATTACTCAAACTTCCCATAGAAACTCAATATGCTTTAAATGTGTTTCCCTTTGTCTTGATTATATTTTACCCCTAACTTTAATCAATTCTACTTCAGGAAAATTTTATGTTATATATTTACAGCCAGAAATACTGTAGTTAATAGTTCCTTTCCAGTATAATTGAAAATAAATCTCATAACAATAATTTACTCTTCCCTTCTGTATCTTGATTATGGATTTTTGGACCATGTCCTAATCTTTTATGTAATGTTTCTATGACCTATTAAACAACTGTCTTGTTTTACCCAAGGTAGTTCTTGCTTATAGTTGTAGTGATTCTTTTGATCGATTGAGTGAGTAACCTGCCTTTCTCTCTCTTTGCAAGGAGAAAACAAGTAGATGTTTAGTTAACCAACAGTAATGCACTCAGAGCCTGGTACCTCAGTTACTGACTACACCACAATGACCTTGTGTACTCATGGTGAAGTCATCAAAAGACTTACAGTGCAATAAGTTCATGTAGCATATTTTTTAGGAACACTTAATATACTTTTGTCAGTGTTTTTGTGTTTGCAGATGGGCAGTTGTTGAAATACAACAATGTTTTTTCATGCTAACTGGTCTGTACAAAGCATCTTTACAGCAGCTAGTGTTTGTTCATTGCACTGATCTGGCAGGATAGTTAGAAAACTGGATATTATGAGGCAGCTGAGTAGGACTGTTTCAGTTTTCAGTGGGAAGAAATGATTGAAATATATGAAATGAACGGTTGATGGTATCCTACAGCCTTGTTTTATTAAACAGTGGAGATAAAAATCAAGTTAGACAAAAGTTTATGAGCAGGGAAGCAGCAATAATGTCTGCAAGACAGAGAGGTCTGCCATCCTAACACAGCATGTTGAGCAACAGAGCCTTTCCACAGCCAATACAGTCCAGAGACAATATAATTTTGTAGCCAGCAACTCAGATGACTGTATTAGAGGTCGTTTTCTTAGTGCACAGAACATATATGGACAAGTAACTCCACACTTAAATCAGCAACAAGATCTTTTTGATTAAATTCTGTATCTCAGAGAATTGCTTATATCTACAGAGAACCACTAATGATTTGTTAAATCATCCACTGCTTAAGAGAGCTCATAAAAAAAAAAAAACAACCAAAAAAAACCTAAATAAATGAAAAAAATTTAAAACAGTTTGCCTGTTGTTGAATGCCAGTTGTCCTTGTAATGTACAGTGAGCAACTGAGTGTTGAAAGTGGACAGCACTATACACAGAAACTGGATAGAACAACTTTTCTTCTCAATATTCCATCTATTTTATGTTGGGATTTCTAAATGCTCATTAATCCCAAATCTTACAGAGAAAACCTGGGGAAATAAGAGGATTATGTACTTATGCAATGTACATATTTCACTGAATGTTATAGGTATTAATGGTGCAGTAGCCATGAAGAACATGGAAACTAGAAGTGTCCAGCTTCTTTCTATGTTTTTATTAAGCTTTTATTTAAATGTTTGCCATGGAAGAAATTTGGATGTGTTTCAAATCTGTAGCAAAATTTTATGGTTTGCATGCAATAAGAGTAAGGTGGAGAAAGTTGTACAACTTCTTTCCCACTTGTAAATACCTTAAGAATGCCTCCTTGTGTGTTATAGAATCATGGAATAGTTAGGGTTGGAAAGGACCTTAAGATCATCTAGTTCCAAGCCCCCTGCTCTGGGCAGGGACACCTCCCACTA
>JASSUY010028260.1:4324-29533 GCA_032466535.1 Forpus xanthops | reverse complement strand
CCATCCCTTGTCCAAAGCCCCTCTCCAGGTTTCCTGCAGCCCCTTCAGGCACTGGAGCTGCTCTGAGGTCTCCCCTTAAGGACCTTCTCTTCTGCAGGCTGCCCCAGCCCAGCTCTCAGCCTGGCTCCATAGCTGGTGTACAGGAAAGGGACGGGCAGGGAAGTCCCATGCTAAACAGGAGCTTCCAATAAAATAAACTTCTTACTTTTCCACTCATCAATGGAAAGCTTTTCGTGTTCCAGAGAATCATCATAAGACTCTTGTGCTTCCGTCTCTTCCTCAACGTCTCGGAACTGATCAAAATAGGGGTGAGCCAATGCTTCAGTGGCTGTCATGCGCTTCTCCACATCCAACTGCAACATCTTGTCAAGCAGGTCCACTGCTGTAGAAGACAGGAATAGGGCTAAGGAAGGTGTTGGTGGAGAACAGGCATCCTGTGCCGGGTCAGCTGCTCCCAGCACTGCATCTCCAGACCTAAAAGAGATTCCTCAACCTGACCAGGAGGCTCTGGAGCTCCCATCAGAGGGATGCAAAGTCTGCCCAATAGCAGCCTCAGGGAGCTCTTACTGACAGAGCTGAGACCTAAATGGTGCAGAGATATTGAATTAGTCTTGAATAAACTTGCTGCACAGATGGGGCTGAAAGAACATAAGAAGTGAGCAACTTCAAGCCAGTTTTCAGTTTTAGTCATCCACTTTGGCCCCCACAACTCCAAGCACTCTTAACATGAGTAATCTATACAGAAATCTATGCGTCTGGCAAGCATGAAGGCAGGAAATGCAGATACCCTCTAGGCTGTCAGCCCCATCCGCCCCTGGTTTTACCATCTTAATGCTTGCAGCTCTTAGAATAGTTTTGCTCACTCTTGCCTCTCATCTGCTCAGGAAAAATGTTCCTTGCAAGAGATCAATTTTTGCCCTGAAAATTGCACTTTTTGGATGAACTTTTGGTTTTCCACAGGTTAGAGCTAAAGAAATAACAGTTTATCAAAACCATGATGCCTTTGACGTGCAGCTGGGAAATAACAATGAACCAAGCAGAGGTGGTTTGTGTATCTGAATGCTACTGATTACATGGCACCTGCTTGGCTACAAGCAACAACTTCTGGAAGCCAATATTGGCCCAATTTATCCCAACCCTCATACAAATGGAGCTGATGGTGCAACTGTCCTAATCCCTTGACTTGCATCCCGTAACCTCGACATCCTGTTCCATCCAGGACCAGCTCTCTTCCGGCTTGTTGACATGAGGCACAAGTTTCTCTCTTCCCCAACTATTGTGTGTTACAGGCTGTGCCTTTTTAACATTAAAGAAGCAAATAGCTAAGAACAGCAGCACATTGCCACGCTAACACCAGTACAGGCACTCTGCCTTTCGTTCCTACTTATGTGCCCAGGGGCACCAACCTGCAAGGGAGGAAGTAGGAGGAAAGCAGGAGGAGAAAGAAGCCTGGAGCAGCAGTAGCCAACCTGTCCCCTTCCAGCTCTGAGAACTGAGGATCCCTGGAGGTGACTTACCCTGAGGATTGGCTTTGGGGAAAAGCACAGACAAATCCTTCTTGGGGATTTTAGGGAGGGACTTGATATAACTCTTGGCCTGAAAGAGATGCGAGGAGCAGATGTGAGGAGGTGTGAGATACAGCTCTCAGGGCTCAGCTGAGCAAGGGTGACTGAAGAGAACAGCACGTCACCCTATGCTTTAGTCACCAGTTTGCATGGAGTCATTTTAATCAATTGGGATACAGGAATATTTCTGCTTTAAGGGCCAAACTGCAGAACAGTTTGCTGGGGCATCAGGGACCTTACTCAGGCATCCCTGCAATCCACACCGGTTCCCAGTGCAATGCCTAACCCATCAGATATTCCACTAGCAAAGAGAAGCATCTTCCTTGTCATGGGAACAAGGCTGCTGTCACTCACTCCTCTTTGGTGGTGGACAAGAAGCCCCTCTCCCATCTCAAAGCTATGGCCAAGGTAACCCCTCTTCACTGCACACAGCAAGGCTCAAATCCACAGGGAACTTCCTTACCGCTTTGTCCTCCAGCTTCTCCACAAAGTCTTCTCCTGGATGCCCCGTTACTTTCAGGATCTGAGTCAGTTGATCCAGGTCTGGCAGCTGTGTTAAAGATCACCCATCGGGGCTGAGCCCTGGACACCCCCAGCAGCTCAGCCTGTGTGCTGGGTGCTGCAGAGCCACAGGGCCCGGGGGCTGTGAGCAGGTTACGATACAAACCCAACAGAGCCACGCAAGCAGAGACTCACAAGATCAACAAAAGCAGCTCAGGGGCTTTCTTCTTGGAATGCCAATTCCATCAACAGATAACATTGCTGGCACAAGTCTGCCAGGGGTATGCTGTGGGCTTGGGGGATACGTGAGGTTCAGGGCTGGAGCTATGGCTATGTGAGGCAGACTGACACAGAGCACACGTGGCCAGCACAGAGGTGTATTTCTACAACTGGCTTGGCCCCCTCCCATTCTCCCCATTTCCCTGCCATTACCTCCTGGTTAAACCAGACTGACTCCTGCTTTCTCATTCATAAAAGACCCTTCGCACCCCCCAAGAACTATTACTCCCCCCCCCCAGGGAAAAGGTTTAGCTTGAAAGGATACAGTCTTTTCCTTTGAACAGCGTTTTCCCAGTCAGCATTTCTGCCATGATACAGCCAATAGACCAGATATCCACTGTTCAGAGAGCAAAACAGATAAAACCAGGGCAGTAAAAAGGCAGCCACGATTGCTGGGCTGTGCTTTGCACCAGTTTAAATGTCATTCCCATTTGCCACCCTCCCCTCTTGTTTCTGCACTGCTAAAATCTCTGCTTTCATCACTTCCCGCAGGCATGAGCTCTGGGAACCGTGCAACAGCTTTGAGACTCACTCTGCTTCAGGGAACACGGATGACAGAGAGGGAAAGCATCTGGAAGATTATGAGGGTTGTGACCCAGGTGTGGCCCAGGGATCCGTGGGCTTGTCACCCGGCAGTCACGCTGCTGCTCACCTGTCTGGTTGTAATGCATCCAGTTCAGAATGACTTCTGGGGCTCTGTACCAGCGCGTAACCACGTAGCCGGTCATTTCAGCATCAGCGTGTCTGGCCAAGCCGAAATCCAAGATCTGCAGATCACCAAAGGAGAAGGGAGAAGGAAAGGCAGAGAAATCCTACAGGCAAGCGAGAATCTACTTCCAAAAGGAAACAAAGCAGATCCAATCGGATAATAAAGAAGCTCCAACTGCACCGCAGTGGACAGTTCAAAGAGCTAACAGTCTTAATTCCCTTGGGAATTGCAAAGTTGCATGAAGACCCAAAAGGATCAGTGCTGTGAGCTACCTGAAAGGTCAGTTCTTGGGGCTTAAGTTTCAACTCTATGAGCTTTATTTAATCGAGCTGTTTCATAGCCTGGCAGCTTGCAGGCCACCACCACTCACCCTTTCCTATCAAAACACCTTGAGCTGACTGACAATGGCCTCTCCCTCAATACTGGAGGTGAATATCCCTTGAGCCAACCTCTGCTGCCATGCCATGTTACAGAAGAGAGGTGACAGAGCACTGCACCACTGAGCTGCAAGGAAACTCCTCAGAGTAATACTGAAAATAGCTTTGTGTGGAATCACAACCACCACGTCAATGAGAACCAAAGGGCAACCGCAGCTGACTGCAGTTATCCTTCAGGGATAATACACCTGACACGAGCATTGCTCAGCAGTACTGAATTCACTTAGGAAGTCATTAGGAACTGCCATGAGGCAGGAATTATGGCAACAGGATGTTCATTCCAAGTCTTGGGCCTGATTCAGCAAGTTACATCAGCAGGTGAGTATTTCCCACTGCCTGCAACCACTGAGTAATGCAACGCCTTGAACCAGAAAGAAAGAGGAAACATGACAGTGCCAAATTCCTGCTGCAGAGCAGTTCCTCCATGATCCAATATGCTACAAAGTGGGGCTTTTCCACCTACCTTCAGCTGACAGTCTTCGTTCACAGCCAGGTTGCCTGGCTTCAGGTCCTACAACAGACAAGAGTGGAGTCATGAGGATGTTTGGGGTTGCAACACATCCACATGAGCCTCAGCCAAACCTATGCTTGCCCTTGACAGGGTCCCATGAGCTCCCAGCTCCAGTGTACAGCAGTCACCGTGCTGCTCTACTGTTCTGAAACAGTTTCAGTTCAGAAAGCATCAGAAAACATGGTGTTTCCTCAAAAGCATTATCAAACCCAAACAGATGCAGGGTATAGAGGAGAACAGCCTGAGAGCAGACAAGGCTGTAAGTGAAATGATGCTCAGGAATCTATTCACTTTCCAACCAAGCTGTGTTTCTCCTAAACAGACAGAAAGCAGAGGAAAGGCACACATGAACTCACCCTGTGTATGATGCCAGCTGAATGGATATACTGCAATAAAAGAGAAGCCACAATGTGATCGCCAGCAGACAAGACCGTCTGGTCTCTAGCAGAGAAATGAGAGCTACAAGCAAGAACTTGCTGAGAACACGACTGCAGCACACTGCAGGTCCCCAGAGCAGCAGATCCTGCACTGAAACCTCTGCACTGGATTTCTGACTATCTGCTGTGATAGTGCCACTCTAAAGAGGAGGTGTGGAGCAGCAGAGGGATGGAGCAATGGCTCTTTAGCACAAGCACACCAATAGCCTCAAACTATCAAAGGCATCGGGATTGCAGGGAGGAGCACAGGCAGCAGCTGACGGGAAAACTTTGTTATTTTGGGTGTTAAACTATGTGGGGAAAGAAATAATCGAATTGTCCAATCACAAACCCTGACTACATGGCTTTTGTCATACCACATAAACCTCCTGTGTGCTCTTCCCCCCTTTATTTAAACTCCAGGTAACAGTGATCCATGGAAAGGTGTTATCAAGATGAACTCATTAGTGCCTGGAAGTCCCTGCGCTGACTCCAGGTGAGGGATGTTCCACTGGCTCCACAGCCCAGGTTTGACTGCTCTCAGAGCTGGTTACGGCAGCAAATTCCTTCCTTATTCTATTGAACAGAAAATCATTCCCTCCATCTCCTTCCTGAGAGCTCCTGTGAGGAATTCAGCAGAGGCTCCTGTTGCTGCCAGCCTCTTTCCACACAGTTTTCCTAAGGGTTTTGGCTATTCAAAAGCAGCACAACTGTTGGCAGGGTTAGGAGTGATGCTTGCTTCAATAGCCAACTGCCTGATGCGAACAGGCAGACGCTTTATCGATGTGTGCTGAAAAAAGAGCAGTTTGACAGTAAATATCTCAGGGGATGCCCTGACCCCCCCCCATCTTCCAGCTAGTGTTGGAAGGGGGGTTAGTTATGGTGAACCCAGAGGTGACATGTAAAGGAGACACAGGGAGTCACTGAACTCCCGTCCCACCTACCTTCAGCCCTTTCAGCATTTGGTAGACCAGGTACTGGATCTTTTCATCACTGAATTCGTGTCCCATGATCTTTTGTAAGTCTGTCCGCATGTATGGCATCACCAGGTAGCTAAAAGGCAGTAAGACAAGGCCCTGAGTCTAGAAGAAAAACACAGGGAACCACACTAGCCGCCTTCTCTCTCACTTGGGGTTTCTTTTTGGCTGTGTAACTTAGTGTAACTAAGTGAGGTGTTGTGACAGTGCTGCTGGATGACTAGCACGGCCTGCAGTGACGCTGGGAGCTCAACCTGCTCTGAAAATTGCTCTCTCCCCTCCCCTTGAATCAGATATCTGACATCAAATAAGATCAAGGATGTGTCAAACTCCAACAATCCTGAATTAGTTCACTGTAGACATCAAGCGATGCCAGTTGCAGATGGCCTCACACCATGCAGGAACTGAAACATCTTCTGCAGCCTTACAGAGTATTGCAAAATCGCTGTGTTTGCTTCCAGATTTATCTTGGTAATGTTCTGCAGCCCTGCACTGGAAGACAACGTGGAGCTTCCTCCAGTCTTTGGCCTGCATGCTGGCACTGCTCATTAGTTGATAGGCTTCCAGCAGGAAGTGCTCTGAGAACCTTCAAACACTTCTGCAGGCTGCTGAACACCCAAACCCAGGCACACACTGCCCATGCCCAAACATGGGAAAGGGAAACTCATCCAGCCTGGCCAGCAACTGAGGGAATGCCAAAAGAGAAAGAAGAGCCAGCACTGAGGTGAAGAGAAGACCAGGTCTTTAACACCGTGTTTAATTCTGAGAGGGTCTGATGAACAGTTCCTGTCCCATTCTGAGCACAGTCTTAGCTCAGCGGTCCCACAGGCAGCACATTAGCATGGATCACGATGCCTGTGATGTGCCATGGAGTGTAAAGCTACTTTGTTGGACACCTTGGTCTATAGACTGTGTTCTTCCAGCTGCAAGCATGGCATGGGGCTATTTGTGTATCCTGTGTGGTTTAGCCACAGGAACTGACTTGTGCTTTTGCTTCTCCTTGGGTTTTGGGGATGGCGGGCTTTAGCCTGGCCCCTTTTCAACCCCATCTATGGGACTGCACCTCAACCTGATCTATTACCCTGCTGCTAAGTGACAGGCATCTTGGGCAAGGGCTGAGTTAGAGCAATGTGAACTTACAAGTCCTGAAAACCCTGGTAGGAAGCAGCAGAGGTGAAGACATCAAGAAGCCCAATGACCTGATGGAGAAGAGAAGTAGTCCACATTTAAACCTGGAAAGCATTTGCTGAGCACATGTGGACTCAGGTAGCAGATCTCCATTGGTACATGCACATGGGTGAGCACCAGGAACTCCACCTGAGGAATCCAAGGACTCCTCACTATGCTGTGCAGATGCTTTTCCTCTTACTAATACAAGGGAGCACCCATTACACATCTGCTTCGGCCTGGTGCCAACTGGGCCCAGCGGGCAGGTAGCAGTTAAACCCCGAGACTGCCCACATGTGCCAAGCGTCAGGACCTCTCAATTAAAATAAAGGTGATGCCACCAGAAAGGACTCTCCCACGTGGCAGGAACCCCACCCTGTGTCAGCAGAAATGGAAAGAAATCATAGCATCAGAGAATGGGTTGTGTTGGAAGGGACCTCAAAGCTCCTCCAGCTCCAACCACAGGCAGGGACACCTTCCATAGAGCCGCTTGCTCCAAGCCCTGTGTCCAACCTGGCCTTGAGCACTGCCACTAATGGGGCAGCCACAGCTTCTCTGGGCACCCTGTGCCAGCGCTCAGCACCCTCATGGTGAGTACTTACATTCTCGTGTTGCATGTGCTTCAACAGCATGAGCTCTCGGTATGCTCTCTTGGCAAAGATCTCTGACTGGAATGGGCGGCAGAGCTTCTTGATGGCCACCTTCTCCCCTGTCTTCTTGTCTATGGCTGAACTGTGGCAGACAAATAAAAACCAGTTCTGACATCAGCAATATTTAGTGATACCAATGTCTCCCAAGGAGGAGCGAATTCTGGAGCTCACAGAAGAGGAGCAAAGAAAAGCCTTGTGAGAAACCCAGAGGAGCTCTGCACACACAGGCATTGCCCTGCAGAAGTTGGGCAGCAGCCTGTGCTCTCTGGACATGTAGGTGGGACACCAAACCTCAGTGGCCATGAACCTGCAGAAACAAGCTGGAGCTAACAGAGCTGTGAGAAGAGGGAAACACAAATGGGTGAAGGTCAGGATTAGTTCTAACGCTCCCTTCCCTCTCCCTAACACAGGGAGATAAGGAAACAAAGCAATTCCTGCTTTGCCATCTGCTCACAGGTTGTTGTCTTTTAAGGTATGTCAGCTGCCTTTGCTGTGTTATGGAGCAAAGACAGTGACTGTCACACACTGAAAATACAGGCTGCTGGAGTGAATTCTCCCACACTTGGGATCAAGGATGCTGTACATATGCTTCTGTGTAGAGCAGGTCCGGCTGAAAGTCAGAGGCTTCTATGAAGCAAATGAAAACACAGCAGAGCAGCTGTCACTGGAGATGCGATGCGTTATCCCCTCTGCTCACATGTGCTGTTTGTGGCTGGAGAGGGTGATCCTGTGATGCTGGAGGCTCTTGGGCTGTGAGGAGACAGTCCTCAGTCAGAGGAACCTGTAATCTGGCATCTCAGTGGTGTTTTCCAGAGGGATCTTGGTGCCTCAGACCCTCCTCGACCCCTCCAAGAGGCAAAGAGATGCAGAAAGGGTTTTTGCTGCCAAACTGTGCTGTGGGATTCCAGGATGGTTCCCACTGCTTTGTAAATCCTGATCTCCATGGGAAGTGGGAGGGCTGAACATCAGCACGTTCAGTCCCACGGCACAGGGTAACCAAGCCAACATGAGTGCTGGCATTAGCCCTTTGCACAGGCATCTTCCCCACCTCTTCTGCAGGGACACAGGGTTCACGCTGGACAGTCCTCAGCTGCCAGGCTCCGGCCACTGCTCCTTCCTTGAGGCTCTTGGAGGGCAGGTACCACAAAACTAAATCAACAATTACTGCGTCCTCCAGGGCCATCGCTCAGAGGCAAGACATCATAAATCAACAGAGAAATGCTGTTTATAACATCATAAACAGTTCATTTTGTTGAGTTTAGGGGTAATGGCATTAGGAGAGGTGGGAACATCCCACTCCACGTGGCTTTCCCTATGGTTCAGCACTGCAGAGGGGTTATCAGCTCCCTGCTGCACATATTGGAAGGCTCTTGCATGGCTGTTTCTGACTGTCAGCCACAGATGATGAGTTATGGTGCCTCCAACATCAGCCTGGGCTATCAACAGCTCCCATCAACCACCCTGCTATCAGGGCAACCTCCCATCTCTTTGTCCCTTCTAGCTGTTCAAAGTTGTGTGCAATCAGAGCAAAAAGCATCCTTTGGGAGTGTTTGATGGCAATTTCACCAATGCATTCAGCTGGGAAAGGCAAAGGGAGAGGCAGGAGCACAAGGCAGCTTCAGCACTGAAGATCCCACAGGGTACCTTTGAGGACAGTGATGTCTCAGCTTCAGGTCTGGAGCAGGCACAGAGGACAGCACAAAGGTTTCCAAGAAGCCAGGGGAGGAAGCAGAAGGGACTCAGACCAGAGAGTCAAACAGGTTCAGGTTTAGGGCAGGTTTCCCCATTCGATGGTGCATGGTTTCGCTTGCCTTCCAAGCCCCCAGTGCAGGATGTGCACCCTGTGATGGAGTGCAACCCCGCACTGCCTACTCTGCTTTCACCCTTACCATAAGGCACAGCCAAAGTTAATTCAGGTGATGCAGCCAGGACCGGGCTGGCAGAGATGGGCAAGACCAGCACTGAATGGTGAGAATTACAGCATCCCATCCTGGTTTGGGGTGGAAGAGCCCTCAAAGCTCCCCCAGCTCCAACCCTGCCACGGGCAGGGACACCTTCCATAGAGCAGCTTGCTCCAAGCCCTGTGTCCAACCTGGCCTTGAGCACTGCCACTAATGGGGCAGCCACAGCTTCTCTGGGCACCCTGTGCCAGCGCTCAGCACCCTCACAGGGAAGAGCTCATCTCAGTGTCCCCTGGTTAAGTGTGAACCCATCACCTCTTGTCCTATTGCTGATGAAGAGTCCCTCTCCACATCCTTGTAGAAAAATCTTCTTCCACCACTCCATTCAGCTGGAAACTGAATCACTACGGATTTCGGCAGAATTAATGAGGGAATTAACGCGTTCACTGCTTTTCCTAAGTTAGTTTCTCAGCTCATCAACGGGGTATAAAACCCAACAGCTGCAATAACGCCGTGACCAGGAAACCTCCCAGCACTTCCCAGCAGAGGACAGCAAACTCTAAAGCTCCACCGGCTTCCGCCTGGGTTTTGTGAAGGAATCCTCCCTGCTGAGCGTTGTCCATGGGTGCCGTGACCCCGGGGCTGGTTCAGCACCCACTGCTGAACCCACAGGTCCCCGCGGCTCAGAGCAGCCGAGGCTTCCACAGGGACCATGGAAGATGCGTCTCGTTGAGGTTCGGTTTTCTGCCGTGTGCAGACTTTGGAAGGATTTCTCTTTCCCTTTTATGTCCCATTTTCTTTTGGTCTTCCTGCTTTGCTTGGTGATAAAAATCAGAAGATACTGTGCAAATATTAAAGGCGGATTTAGGCTTGCCTGGTTTTGAAAGATTCATTTGAGCATCTAAAAGAGCCTGAACAGCAAAGGGAGGAAAGATGAGGTAGCTGGGGGACCAGGGCAGCCTGGCCCCGGGGTGCCAGGATCAGCTGGGGCAGCCGGCAGAGGCTTTGCCCACACCTACAGCAGAGGGCACATCTGCTTATGTAGCTCGGTGTGCCATGAATCAAGGGCTCTGCTGAGCTCTTGGCACTGGGCTGCTTCGGATTTAACCTTTCAGAAAGGCACTGCAAAGCAGGCGAGGTCTGCCTTGTGCTCTCACTACAGGTGCCTTTGCCCAAGTGATTCATTAACAGAGGCTGTGCTGCTCTTGGAGGCTGGGCGTTATCACCAGTTGGGATGTCCCAGGCTGTTACTGATGCTGGTTTTGAGTGATGCCCAGTTTGTTTTTTCTAGCTGGAAGCAGAATCAAGGTGGACATCGTATTGTCCAGCTCCTTCTCCAGGCAGCACAGCATAAAATCATAGAATCACAGAATCAACTAGGTTGGAAATGTCCGTTACCCCAGGACTGCCAACACCACCAGTGAACATCAGCTGTCTTGAGCTAAGTACATGCACAGCACCCGTTCCAGTACCCCTTCTGGGATCGTCCTACCTCTGGGATCGTGTCTAAACTCTTTCTTTCAGGCAGGCAGGTGTCTTCCCCTGGTTGTCTGACACAAGTCTCAATGGGGCTCCAAAGCTGACAGGACAGCCCAAGGTGCCTCCCTGTCCCAGCAGCCCTGCCTTGCTCCTCAACCTGCTGCCTAAGGACACCCACCGAGGTGACTCCACTCGGCTGACCACCGGAGGAAGAATCCCAGTTGCTTCAAGCAGCCAGGCCTCCAACCCACTGCCTGTGCTGGAGGGGAGGCAAACTGCCTTCATCACACATGGGAACGTCCTTCCCCAGCGGAGGGGAGTCCAGAAGCACCTCCTCGCTTCCCCTTGTGTGACACCTCAACGCCCCGAGCTCACCCCACGCCGGCAGAGCCCCACTCACCACACTGAGCCGTAGGCTCCAGAGCCCAGCGGGTGCAGGGACGTGTACCTCCTGGGCAGCTCCCAGAAGGTTTTGTTCACCTCCTGTCTGTAGAAGCCTCTTCTCCTTGTGATGTTCATCGCCCGGCGGATGTGGGACTGCCACCCCCCCAGAGTACGGGAGGGCTTCAGGGGTGAGAGCAGGACCGTGATGCCTGCTGCGCGGCTCCGAGAGGCCTCGGTGAGCTTCCTCCTGTGTTTTCAGCTGCTCTGAGCACGCAGGGACATGTCTTTCGGCCCTCCCTCCGCCTCCACATCGGGGAGGTGAGGCATCAGGTCTCGCGACACGCCTCGGTCTCTGCTACAGGAGCAGAGCGCCAGCCCCACACCTCTGGGAGCCCTGTCACCAGCACCTCGTCCTGTGCTGCCACCGGGCCACCAGCCCAGCAATGTCTTCGGGGGGGGGGTGTCTCGTGAAATCCTGACTGTGATGAGTAAGGAGCCGGGGAATCCAGGGGAAACCACAGCGCCTCGTCAGACAAGCAGGAACATTCTTCTTCCAGCTGATGGGGGACAGCTCCAGGCTCCTCGTGATGGAGGTACAGGGTGATACGTCCACAGAACAGCGAGGAGGTGATAACCATTTTCTCCCAAGCCTGGCTTCCCAGCAGTTTGCCATCTTCCACCCTTTCAACCTTCATTGCGGTGGCTGCAGTGAGGAGGTTCAGGAGCAGCTGTGAGATGGGTTCATCCCAAGATCCGCTGGTCCCCCAGGCTTTGCCGGGTCTTGTTCTATCTCCTCCAGCAGATCTAACCCCTCCTCAGGCAGCACAGTGCTCAAGACCACTGCTGCACCCACCAGGACCAGACCAGCAAACCCAGCCCATACAAAAGTCCATTCCTCGACATTTAGCTGCAGCTTCGGGAGGCTCCGGTGGGGCTCCACACAGGAGGTAGGTGCATCCTACACACTTCCCAAAGGAAGTGACTAAGCTGTGCCTTACCAAGCCAGCCCGGCTGCTTACAGAGTGCTTTGCTGCCCTCGCCCCAACCCTGCCTGTAGCCTCTTGTGCCTTCCACCCATGTCACCCACAAAGGTGGCCCTGCTCCAAGTGCATGTGCATGGCAGGACCAGAGCCAAGCTACCTGATAAATGGGAATTACAGACAAAAAACACCACGAGGGGTTCGGAAAAATTGATTTTACCTCCTTACAGGCAACCACTGCGGTACGTATCAACCCTCACATCTTCAAACAGCCACAGCAATGTTCTCCAAACCACCACCAAGGTGCTATGGCAATGTTTTATCCTTGCTTATGCAAATACATGTAAATAAACCACAGCTGTAGAAACAGCAGTCAGGAAACCGACCTACAGCACGCCTGGTGCTATAAATACACCTGTGAGCAAGAGGTGTTACAGCAAACTGCCTGGACTTAAGCAAACGTGTAACTCGGTTGTTATTTTACGAACACAGCTCTTGCTCAACTACACCTGCACACACAGGTCATCGTGCACAACTAAGGAGTTCTAAATACCTAGGGCATGTCTGGGCTGTAGAAAGATGAATTAATTCAAGTGATTGATCCAAACTGAATGGGAACCTTGAGTTAAGTGATTTGATGTTGTACAAGGAGTTTGTTTCCCCAATCCAATTCTCACTGATTTTAGTGGTTTTTTTTTTGCTAATCGGGTTAGATGATCTTTAAGTCCTTTCCAACCCTAACCATTCTGATTCTATATTGTAACTGAGCACATCCTGGAATTGTCTACCTTGGGCAGTTTGGATTTTTTTTCCTCCCAGAAGACAGTGTCAGGTCCTGGTGGGGCTTTTCCCCTCCTCTCCTCTTGGTTTGCACCAAGGCAAGCAGAGGGTGAAGCAAGCAGGGCAGCTCCCACACAGACAAGAGAACACCCCACACTGTTCTTGTATTCACTGTGGCTGCTGCTGAGGAGCACATGTGTAGTGGGAATCTGACCTGGATCAACAGGAAGCACCTCAGCAGGTAAGGCCATTGGGAACATCAGTTACTGAGGGTTTGGTCAACTTCGGTCGGTTGTTCTTCAGAGTGAAGTGTACCAGCACTCAAGAGATGTCAGAAAAGCTCCACCATGGAGCCATGATGCTCCTGCTCCTGCCAACACCCTTCCACCACCAACTAGGTGGCAGCTGAAGAGGAAAACAAAGCACTTTTAAGAAGAGCAAGCGAACACAAACCGGTGCTCCTGGGGAAGGGTCCCCAGTCTGGACAGGCACCAGACTGTTGGTCTGTTGTGGTTTTGTACCAAACAGAAAATGAAAGTATTTTCTTCTGCATCCCGTGGTCAGACTCTGAGCTATTTTTGCAGCAAGTAATTTCTTTGGGACAAGTATGGACACAATCCAGTGTCAGTCAAAAGGTCCCATGGCCTTAACCCCATGCCCCAAGCACCACCCACAGGATCCCCTTCAACACAAGGGAGGAAGTGACCCTGCATGAGCACCAGCCCCTCAGCAGAAGAGGTCTGCAAGTACCATGAGTGCAGTAAATCTGAAAAATAGGTTTTATTTTTTAAACCAGTGGTATCACGACATCTTCTCTGGCAAAACCAATTACAGCAAAATTCATGGATAGAACCCAAAGAGCAGATCTCTTCTTGCAAGTGCACCCTGTTCAAGCTGCAGTGCAGGCAAGGGAGTGCATCCCACATGGCCTGCCTCCAAGGATGAGCTCTGGATGGCACATTCCCACTCATACACACAGACACGCACACAGACACACACACACAGACACAATGTCTAGATTGGGTTTTAAAAACGTTTAGCAATATCTGCACAAAATCACACTGTAGCATCTACACATAAAATGGCAGATTAAAAATAATCTTGCTGTAGGTTTAGAGTGTATCTACATTTTCATTTGGATACCTGGACTGCTGGTCCAGCAGAAAAAGGAGGGGTTTATGTCTTGATTTTGTTGGGCTGAGGAGAGTTTTATCCCAGAGGACGACGTAACTGCTCTCTTCACCTCACACCTTTACTAAGTGTTTGACCTGAAGAGATCACTGGAAAGTAACCTATGAAGAATCAATTGTCCCATCCCTTTCTGCAGCCTCTCCAAACCGGGGGTAAAAACAATACTGACAATTCCTCTCCATCCCATAGGTAACAAGGGCACAAAATACTGCAAAAGCCTTTCTCCTCACATACACAACTACATTGTCCACATATAAATGTCTGAAAAATACCTTCTTTAAGCCCTAAAACTGGGCTCCTGAGCTCCCCATGTGCAGTTCCAGCACACACACATGCTGGGAAACCTCCTTCCCGCAGGCGTCTACCTCTGGATGTTTCACTTATGCAGAGTCCCATAAAATTCAAAGTATCTGACCTACATTTGCATTCAAACAAACTCCCTTTTTCGTGTTTCCTCAGGCAGAGATCAACCTGCTCAAAACCAGCCAAGCAGCTCTTATCCAAGAGGGTAAAAAAAGAAAAACAACCTCTAGTAAATGTTAGTTTTATATATAAATATTTATATTTATAGATATAGACAGCAAAAGGGAGACTGTGGATTTATGCATGCTTATTTCTTTGCTTTGGATTCCAATACTACTAAAAACATCTTGTTAAGGAAATAACTTAAGTTGTGGCACAAGATGCCATAGCTGGTTCTTCGAACCAAACACTTTACATTTGATCTTGCAAGAACCCCTTCATCCCAACCTCTCCTCTTCTGAAACCAGAAGGTCAGAACAAACTAAAAGGCGCGTGTGTCTACGCCATATGTTTTCTCCTTTCCTCCCCAGAGCCTCCAGCATGGCAGGTATTTCACAATGAGCTGCAACGAGGAAGGATGCTGTGATTTCATGGCACTGGCTGAGGTACTCTGTGTTCACCGATGGTTTAACTGCCCCAGTGCCATCCCCGAGAAGTAGTGAAAAAAATCAAGCAGCTCTACATGCACAGATAGCTACAACATGCAAAACCACCCCACCTTGTAAGGAACAAAATACACTAATGTGCAGCTAGCAAGAATCTTCTCCAGCCTCTGTCTCCTGGGGATTAATGCTGGGAAGCCTCGGAATGAGAGGAGGGCAAGAGGGAAAGATACTGGAACACAGTCCAGGGGTAGAGGCTGCTGCCTCAGAAAGTTATTTCCTGATTACACAGAGTTCATGCCTGACTATCTGGGAGCATTCCCCCCCAAAAATCCAGCAGGTCAGATTTCAACTCTAAACTTCCTTTCCCCTCTCTCCCCATTCATTTAAGGCACAAACATATTTACAGGTTCAAACAAAACCTTTTCATGATCCATGAATTGGACATGAGAAGGCCTGTACATTCTACTGTACCAGGAAGACCTGGACATAAATCAGCCATCTGGCATTGAGCAAAGACATCCCTCAACACCATCTCCAGTCCTGAAGGAAACAGAGGACTCTCCAAGCCTATAAATCAACTTCCACTCTTTTGAGGTTACTCAGCTGTAGAAGAATTAATAAATGGCAATGATTGTAACCAAACTTAACATCACCTTCCCCACCTCGCCCCAGCAGTGCAAACTGTTGGTGCACTGTTACTCTGGCAGGACTAATGCACGGGCACAACAGGTTCTTCAGAGGCTTGCTCCAGGCTGGACACAGAATACAAGAGAGCATGCAGCATGTTTACATAGACTCAGCTTCTTCCCTCCCCCTCCCACCCCCCAGTTCAACACACACAAAACCCCTCCACCAAGGAGAATATTGTGACGAGGCACTTGAACGATAGTTGGAGAGTCCCTACGAAAAGGCCTTCCCCTCACAGTGAAGTGGGACGAGCAGAAGAGAGCAGTTTCTCAGGACTCCATCTCCTCTTGGTCAAGTGGTGGTGGCACAAAGCTGATGACTTCATCGTAAGTCAGGCCTGGTGGGAAAAGTGTGACAGGAACTTAATAGGCAGTACTAGAGACATCCCTCATGCAAGAAAACTTGCAACAATCTTAGAGGGTCCAACACTATTTTAAGCAAAGAACATGGTTTAATTAAGAAAGAGGATGGTTCCTCCATTCTCAGGCACTACTATGCACAATAAAAGATACGTCCAGAGCACCAGGAGGTGTCAGTACCTTTGAATATATGGAAGACATGAGCAACTACGTCACCTACATGTTTGTATGCTTACAGGAGTGATTACCTACCAGGGATCATGCTCCTTACATACACATATAACAGCTTCTCTCAGAACAACCAGGACACCTGGATTTCAACTGTTTCTTTTCTGCCACACCTCCCACAGCTCACCAGGGAATCTGGTTCCCCTCCTGCCCCCCCACTCACTTTTCCATTCCTCAATCTCGAGTTCTCTGCTTTCAAAGGACTGGTCATAGGGGTCAGCCACTGGTTCATCATCCGGGTCGTGATACTGCGCAAAGTAGGCATGAGCCAGTGCTTCTGCTGCAGTAATTCGTTTGTCTGTATCCAGAACCAGCATCTTCTCTAGCAAGTCCACAGCTGGGAAAGCACCACAACAGGAAAGAAAGGAATTACACAGTGATCTGTACAACACTGCTCCCTGAAGCATCAGGTTGCCAGAGGAATTCTTTTCTGAGGAATCTGTAGTTTTTGAGGACCCATCCACCCACCATCCACAATTTCTTCCTCCTATACCTGCAGCCCACACGTGCTTTGTAAACTCTAGAAATAGGACATAGCCATGTTCTGAACTACTTCTGAAGTCAAAACTGCACTTAGGGAAGTCAGTGTGTCTCAAGACCCTCTATAGATGCAGCCTCCAAAAGAGCATAGCATCTCAGAAGCTCCTTACCTAGTGGATTGGCGCCAATAAACACGTTTTCAAAGTTCATTTTTGGCATGTAAGACAAAGACTGAATGTAGTTTCTTGCCTGTGGAAATAAATGCTCTGTTAAAGCATAATACAATCCAGCCACCAAGACAAAGTACATCTCAATCATCCTGGAGCACTGATTATGATCAGCCTCCTTGCTTTGCCTTCTCTTTCTTTAGTCTGGTACTTACTAGCCGACCAACAACCTCCCAACTAAAGGCCACTCAAGACAGCAGAGGAAGAGCTGACAAGACTCAGGGTTCATGCAAGATTTGAAAGCAAAGAGGTGCTGCTCAGAGTCCCAAGTGAGGCTGTGTGCAGCTCTGTGTCAGCTGGGATGCTGCACAATATGGCACATGACATAAAACTCGCATCCAAGGCTCTCCTCAGTCTGCAATGTGTGTCTGAGTACATACAGTCTTCACTTAGTACAAAAGTCTTGCTGAAGAGCAGGTAGGGAACTGCCCGCCCCACGCGAGCACACCACTTCCAGAGCAGCCCTGCCCTGCAAACCCCCCTCATCTGCTCAGATCTCACCTCGTGGCTGGGCATCCTGTTAATGAGATATGCAGGGGGTGTCCCCGTCAGACGCATGATCTGCTGAAGCTGGTTAATATCTTAAGTGCCTAGTCAAGGGCTTTGTTAAGAACAGTGCAAAAACCATTTTAAACACTAAACAGCTACATACAAAGCAACTCTTCTGCCAACCACAAGGCAAAAGCCATCAGCAATCAGCAGGGCCCGCTGATTTCTTCATAGACTCATGAAAAGTTTAGTAATTGCACCAGGAAACACTTAAACCAATGAGGAATTACTGATCAGTTGGTAACAGTGTCAGAACAGAAAGTATTTCTGCCCACCAGCAATAGCTTTAATTACAACATGGTTGCCTTGATATTTCCCAGAAGTTTTAAGCCACCACAGTAAATGTTTCCTTTGGCTGAAGCTACTCGTCAGAGATTTCCCTGGGCTGCTGCATTTACATCCAGCCTCAGGGAAACAAATAAGAATTAAAACAGAAACAACTGTACCCCCTGCACCGGTTACCAGCTTTTTTTCTTGCTGTTCAGAAAGTACTTAAGTTCCTTGTGGTGCAAACTGGCACAGGCTCACAACCAGACACCTCCTTCTAAACAGCTCTGAATGCACTTTGAGATGTGGGTAAGGTGACAGAAGGCAATAAAAGCAAAATCAGCAAACCATTAGCATTGCATAAGACAGAGTTAGCTGATGCCAGTGAACCGAGAGGAAGAGCAAGTGCAACAGGAAAATACAACTGGTTAGTGACACACTGAAGCCCTCAATAGTTTTGCTGTCACTATACGATGGAGAGAAAGAGTAGTAACAGTACCACAGAATCAGACAAGACCAGGTTGGAAGGGACCTCAAGCAGGTCCAACCTTTCTAGTTAAAGCATGACCTAGATGAGAATTTACTGCATTTCTTTTTCAGCAGCCTCTTGATTTGGACCTGGCTAATAGCAATTATTCTTTTTATTGTGCAACGTTAAATAAAAAGACTGACTCCAACCTTATGTATGCAAGTTAATCTTGTGCTTGACCTAGTAAACATTTAAGCTTATCTCTCTAATCCCCAGCACTTCGCATACCAGGCTACCCTTAGGTCAGTTCACAGGGTGACCAGCTCCAACCCCTCCAAGGGTAGAACATCCCAAAGCTCATTCAATTGGTCTGATACTCAGCAAGTTACCAACAGATTCCAACTTGCACAAATCTGCCTTTATCAACTGCAATTCAAGGCTAACCTCACATTTTGCATTTACTGTCATTGTTAGGTGAAAAAGAACATAAGGTGCTGTACAAAATAAGCTCATCACCACCCTCCACTGTGCTGATCCTCTGTTATGTACCAGGAACAGCAGAGTGACTCACTCCAGTACACTGGTAGTTACCTCTACACAAGCTCATTGCTCACTGTGCACTCACTTGTTAATCCGTGCTGTTATGGCATGGATTACGGATTAGTTAGAGCAGCTCTTATTGTAACTTTTATCCACTTCACCTTCAGAAACAGGTAAAATTAAATGCCATTTAATAGTGTCTCTGCACAAGTTTCAGACTGCAACAATACCAAAATGGCTGAAAACAGATTTAGAAGGGGACTGCAGAAAGCTTTTTACTGTTACCCATCCAGAAAGGCCCCACACAGCAATACTCCTTAAATACACAGCACAATAATATCTATTCTCAGCAGAGTGTGTGCCATTGGACTAGCTACCACATAAAAGCACCTAAGAGGCATTTTGGCTTCTAGGCTACAAAACCAAAGACTGTGGCAGCAGCATTTCAGACTTAATCATGCTACAGAAGGGACTGTGTTCAGAGGATAACACATTTGCCCCTGTTAAGAAAGAGCCCTGGGTAGGCAAACTGGAGAAATAATAACTGAGATGATCCTCAAGCTCTCAGCTTGAAAAATACTTCCCCAGCAGCACTGGAGCATACTATAGATCACGAAGTATAAACCCACAAACTGAAAGAAACATCACGAAGCAGTAAAATGAGACTACAGAAGGAGGAAATCATACCACAGACAGAGGTAAGAGGAATAAAGATCAGATACACACAGCGGAAGAACTCAAAGCCATCAAAGAGCAAAGAATGATAAAGGAATTAAGAAAAATAGAAAATAAACCCCAACACATACTACAGGTAAGACTACAGGAGGGCAATGCACAAACTGGGGACTTCCGAAAGGGAAGGTATTACAATCAAAGTGTAAACTCACAGACTCTGAGGAGATTTTCTTCAAAAGCTCAGGCCCTGGGGTTCCAACGAGTCTCAAAATGAGCTTCAACTGATCAATATCTAATGATGGACCATAAAGGAAAATGCTGGGACAAATCAAAATGAAAAGCGCAACGTTATCAGCCTTTTGAAAGTTAGCTCCTGCCAAGGCCTCAACTGAGAAGCTGTTTTAAGCAAATTTCATTCATTGAATACCCCCTTATAACACAGCTCGGTCTGTACCCAGACAGATGGAACAACTCGTCTACAAGCACACCACATGCATTGAATCAGCCACTGCATCCTTCACTACCACAGAGCAGGAGCCAGAGTTGCTGCTTCACTGGCAAAGGACAAGTTCACATGCCCACTGTGCCCGCTCAGGCCCCACACCACAGTGCAAGCAGTCAATAGGATTAGGTTGTGTTAGTGACAGATGAAGTGAAGCAGGCGACTCACAAGGGTAAGAACTGACAAGAGTCAAGGCCTTTTGTGAACACCTTCCAAGGTAATTCAGCCACTTCTAAAGCTCAGAAAGTAAGAAAACAACTGGAGCCTGCTCACGACCTGCAGTGTTGCTCCACCTGAAGATGGGGCCCACATTTGAAGACTCTCCGCAGAAAGCTCTAGGGACATCGCACTGCAGAGGCAAAGAATGTGCTACCCAGAACAGAGCCTCCACCAGACCAAAACCCATCCAAGCTGCCCTCTCTGACAAGACCTAAGTGCCAAAATGTACACTTAAGGGAAAGATCCACCAAAGAACTGGTTTATTTCTAAACCTCACAGTAAGGAGACACAAGGTGTCTTTGATAAACCATTAGAAGAATTATCATAGAATCACCTCCCTCCTTCTCCATGCTGCCCTTCAAAACCTACTAGTGATTTGAGACTATGTCTGTAATATTTGCCCTTAAAGTCATATCAAACCAGTCACATATTTTCCTTTCCACAGAAGTAGTCTATTCATTAGACTACTCACTGGCCTACTCACTAGACAGTGCTTCTTCCAAGATCTGTCCCTTCCTCATGTTTTAACACACAGTTACAATTCCTTGTTAGAGTATGTTGAGTACTGCAAGAACTGCAAAACCCATCTTCTGTTTCTTAAGCAAGCCTCAGTTCCTGCAATACTGGCAAACTCTGTATGAAAAGAATCACAAAGACTTTGCTAAAACCTTTATCTTTGAATGTAAACTCTGGTCTAAAGCTCATGCAAAGGTTTATACATGACATGAATTAAAAGCCCTGGAAATAGTACTTCATCAGAACAGCTGAACTAACTTCTCACTTCTCAAGTTGCCTGGCCAGCTCCCACCTACACAGACACTCAAAACCTAACAGTAAATCCAATGCATCAAGTTGGATTTAGCTTAGCTGCTGAATTGCCAACTCTTAATTGTCAATGCTTTAAATGAAAGCAGTATATCCACTGGTGAGTTAGCAGAGGGTGCTATCCTAACTGAGGTTAGGATAGCATCTAAGCAAGCGGCTCTTCAGGGCTATTTCAAACAGCCCTTAACATAGAATTATAGATCTTTTCAATCATTCTTGTGCAAGAAACCCTTGTGCAAATTACAAGCTGCTGCTGCTGCGCCTCCGAAATCACAGGCCATGCCTATATTTAAATGCTTTTAAAACCATGTGCACCAGGTGTGCCAACAATACTTCTGTCACTTCTTTTCCCAGGAAAAGTGCTACTGGAAGATCCTTGTGCAATATGCTTCAGTGGCTTCTCAGATAAGAAAAACACAGAACATGGATTCCCTTGTATGGAGACTTCATCCTCCTTACACACTGTGAAACAGTTCCACAACTAATGAAGCAAGTCTCATGTGCTGCAGGCACAGCAAAACCCAACCCCTGCTTCTCTTCTTAGGATCCTTCTATAACCTGCTGAACTGCAGTGTTCATTAACTACATACCTTACCACATCCCAGAGTCACACAATCAACTAGGATGGAAAAGACCTTTAAGATCATCAGAGAAATGAGCCATAAACAATTAAAAGACAGGAAAAAGTAGATACAAAACAAAAGAAAATACAAGCCAGAAACAAACATGTGAGTGAAGAAGAAAAGCCCAGCATGCAAGCCCCAAGTGACACCAGCAAGGTACCCCCAGTGAAGCTCAGTGATTCCAAATTTCAGAGAAGAACCTGCCATCACCAGCAGGCACTGCAGGGCTTTGAGAGCTTACCCAGGCAAAGCTAAGTTCTGTTTTAGGTGCCACCACAAGCAGGAGCGAGATGTATCAGAAGAACATGTAATGTCAGACTGGTTAGTTATCAGGGAAGTTTCACACTACTGAATAAAGTCATAAAATGCTTTTCAGAGTTTAAAGGGAATACCATCAATTTAAAGCATACAGAAAATTGGCTAAACTAGTACAAAACATTCAAGATATTAGTTGTACTTTATTATTTATGCAAGTCAACTTCCCTACTTATTTCTATGAATCGACATTACAACAGTTGTAAAAACATTCAGAATATACACGGTTAACAAAAACTGATCCTGACATGAGACCGATATGACAGTACCTCAAAGCAAGCCTCTAGCCAGGCCCCACAGGAGTCTGATTTTTATTGCCTCCACCTTTTTGTCTCTGACTTTCCCACAGTCTTGTTCACCTTCTCCACCTCCTGGCAGAGAGCTGGCCCATATTAGAAACCCAGCTTTCACCCAAGTGTTTCCACCCCTAGATCACAACAGGAACAATTCAAATAGTTTACATTCAGTCTGAAGTCCTGCAGAGCTGAGCCACATTAATCACAGGATTTTTTGTAGGTGTATCTAGAATTGTTACTTTAAGTCAATGACAGCCATGGTCAGAATCTCTACAGATTAGGTCCTTCACAACTTCAAACTAAATTCAGTGTTGAGTTTATCAGTGGCACAACCAACACAGAAGAGCTCCATCTCAGAATACAAATTCATTACTTACCAGATTAACTTTACAGCCTGCCTGTACAATACATGCATCTCCAGGCCATATAAAGAACTATCTGATAGCCTGTAAATAACATTACACCATATCCGCTAAATCCTTGGTGGAAGAGCCCAATGTTTCAACCAAGAGAATCATCTGAACAGAAGAATGACTTGTGAGTGTTGGTTGATGAGAAACGTAACATAAGCTGGCAGTATGCGCTCGCAGCCCAGAAAGCCAACTGTATCCTGGGCTGCATCAAAAGAAGTGTGACCAGCAGGTCAAATGAGGTGATCCTGCCCCTCTACTCTGCTGTGGTGAGACCTCACTTGGAGTATTGTGTGCAGTTCTGGTGTCTTTAACATAAAAAGGACATGGAACTGTTGGAACAAGTCCAGAGGAGGGCCATAAGGATGATCAGAGGACTGGAGCACCTCCTCTATGAAGATAGGACGAGAGAGTTGGGGCTGTTCAGCCAGGAGAAGAGAAGGCTGCGTGGAGACCTCAGAGCAGCCTTCCAGTATCTGAGTGGGAAGTACAGGGATGCTGGAGATGGATTCTTCATTAGGGACTGTAATGACAAGGACAAGGGGGAATGGATTTAAACTTAAACAAGGGAAATTTAGGTTAGATATAAGGAAGAAGTTTCTTACTGTGAGGTGGTGAGGCACTGAAACAGGCTGCCCAAGGATGCTCTGAATGCTCTATCCCTGGCAGTGTTCAAGGCCAGGCTGGATGGAGTCTTGGGCAACATGATTTGGATGGTGTCCCCACCCCTGGCAGGGGGTTAGAATGAGATGATCTTAAGGTCCTTTCTAACCCTAACTATTTTATGATTCTATGATTATCATCCTGAGAAAGCTCCACCTATTCTATCACTATATATGTCACTTTGGAATCTGAAGTTATATAGTGAAAAAATTAATGTCTTAAGAACAAAAAGCAAGAAGAATGTCAAATTTTCTGCTGTCAAATAGGAGCAGTTTCCAGCTTCCTGAACACACAGAATATAAACTCCCACTGCCTCCAACTGCAAAGTGAACTTCCTAGAACTGCAGTGGATCTGGATGCACTGTATCTTCAGCTGCTAGAGGCATAGAATCAGAGCGGTTTGGGGTGGGAAGGACCTTAATACTCATGCAGTTCCAATCCCCTGCCATGGGCGGGGACACCTTCCACTAGAGCAGCTTGCTCCAAGCCCTGTCCAACCTAGCCCTGAACACTGTCAGGGATGGGGCAGCCACAGCTCCTCTGGGCACCCTGTGCCAGCGCCTCAGCACCCTCACAGGGAAGAACTTGTGCACAAGAGCTCATCTCAATCTCCCCTCTGGCAGATTAAAGCCATTCCCCTTGGCCTGAAGAGGCCCTTGTCCAAAGCCCCTTTTCAGGTTTCTTGTAGCCCTTTTAGGCACTGGAGCTGCTCTAAAGTCTCTCCCTTCAGAAGCCTTCTCTTCTCCAGGCTTAAGCCCAGCTCTTTCAGCCTGGCTTCAAAGCAGAGTTGCTCCACCCATCAAAGCATCTTTATGGACAATTAATGGTAAAACAGATCTTGAATTAAGCACATTAATTCCAAAGCCAGGAAGGCAGCAATTGCACAGTGACAGAGTACCCAACAGGATCTACAACTGGAAAATGCCTAAAACTTTCTCCCAAACTCATGCATGTATAAAGAGTTCAAAAAGCCTTCTCGGAGAGGAAGAAGCTACAACCATTTGTAATGTTACTTCTACTTGATGTTTTTTAGATACGAAGAAAACTGGAGTGTAAACTGACAGCCTGGGACCTTTCTAGATCCTTGGCTAAGAGTTACATGCACAAACAAAACTCATAACCACCAACTCTGCTCCCCTTACAGTCCTAACCTCATGATAAATGGCACATATGTTACCTGAAGTCTGGAACTTACAAAGACTGTAAGAACTATAGTACTACAAAATTTTATCCATGATGGGAAAGGATCAAGCCTTATTTTTCTTAAAATCTAACCAACTCAGAGTAGAAAAAGCATTTAATTCAAAAGCTTTATTACCATCTGGAAAAGAAATTGAGCATTTCAGGTAAAGAATCACAAGTATCTGCAGAGAGATATAAATTAGTAAAATATTTTAATATGTCAAAGCAAAACATGTAGATCCTAACAGTAAACTTTAGTTTGCATTGTGGATGTTATTTGTCATAATCTGGAGAGGGATTATGAGATGGAGACAGACAGAAGAGGAAAAAAACAGCTCATACTAAAGCACAGTGAAAAGGGAGGTGAAAACTGTCAAAACTGGAAGGAAAATCTTTTCCCCCATGGAAGTTCTGGAATTGAGATGCTTTCCACAAGTAACCTAGTAAACAGGAAATCACCACTTCCAACACTCATTTGTTGAGCTTTCTGTCCACCAAATGCTAACATATTTCAATTAACAGATATAAATAGTAATTAACATGTTAAAATAAACAATGTGTGGTTGAAAGAATAAGCATTGCTAAAAGGTGGGCAATGTTATATTCTCTGCAAACAAAGTCCAATTTCTTGGCAAAGAAAAACCTTGTTGGCAGTTAACCTAACATGTGTGCCTGAAGGAACAGAAGCTGGAAGGTAACAGCTTGATTCAGGTCTTAGCTCCAATTACCTGGGGGAAAATCTGACCATTTCTCCCAAAGTGCTCTCTCAAATCTGCTCAAGTGTCCTGCCCAGCCCACTTCAGTGCTGCAACAAAACGCTTTTGAAATGAGAAAGAAGAAGAGGCATGCCAGGACAAT
>JASSUY010028259.1:40547-76154 GCA_032466535.1 Forpus xanthops | reverse complement strand
GACCTTGACACACTTGTGAGGTGGGCTGATGCCAACCTGATGAAGTTTAACCATGCCAAGTGCAAGGTCCTACACGTAGGTCAGTGCAATCCCAGGCACAGCTACAGGTTGGGCAGAGAAGAGATTCAGAGCAGCCCTGTGGAGAACGACTTGGGGATGTTGATTGATGAGAAAATGAACATGAGTCGGCAGTGTGCGCTTGCAGCCCAGAAAGCCAAGTGTATCCTGGGCTGCATCAAAAGGAGCATGACCAGCAGATCGAAGGAGGTGATCCTGCCCCTTACTCTTCTCTCCTGAGACCTCACTTGGAGTATTGTGTACAGTTCTGGTGTCCTCAACATAAAAAGAACATGGAACTGTTGGAACAAGTGCAGAAGAGGGCCACAAGGATTATCAGGGAGCTGGAGCAGCTCCCCTATGAAGACAGTCTGAGAAAACCACTTGTTCAGCCTGGAGAAGAAAAGGCTGCGTGGAGACCTCATAGAAGCTTTCCAGTACCTGAAGGGGAGCTATAAGGATGCTGTGGATGGACTATTTATTAGGGACTGTAGTGATATGGCAAGTCTTAATGGGTTCAAACTTAAGCAGGTGAAGTTTAGATTGGATATAAGGAAGAAATTCTTTAGTGCTAGGATGTTGAGGCACTGGAATGGGTTGCCAAGGGAATTTGTGAATGCCCCATCCCTGGTGGTGTTCAAGACCAGGTTGGACAGAGCCTTGTGTGACATGGTTTAGTGAGAGCTATCCCTGCCCATGGTGGGGTGGCTGGCTCTAGATGATCTTTCCAACCTAACTATTCTATGATTCTATGATTCTACATTTAAGTCTGAAATAATGCAGACAAGATATTAGCTGAGTGAGATGAACATTTGTCTGCCAGTTCTAGACAGAACCTGAGACAGTCAGTCTCTTGCACTCCCAGTGAGTAGTTTTGTTTTGACCGCATAAGCAGGAACTTAAATAGAATTCTAGCATGTTATCTTATTCAGCCCAAATTCATGGCTCTATTTCTTTTGCTATAATTATCTTTTTATCAGCTGGCAAGAAAACAGAGCATTGGAGCAGCTCTAGCTGGAGTAAATTCTCAACCACACGAGAGACAGATATGACCACTGTTAAAGAAGGCACTTAAATATTACCTCATATAATCCCTATAAAGAATGTGGAATTACATCTATTTGCAAAGGTTAAGAGGACACATGGAGAAAATAATGTAAAAAACTAATGGAGATGATAGGTTTGAGGGGTGCTAGTCACATTTGTTTGTCACTACCTACTATATTTGAAATTCATTTCATTACTGAGAAGTTTTTAAGAGTCATGAAAGTGCCCTGAAGCTTCAGAATGACTGTGATTCATTTTCCCTGTAAGACAAGACAAAGATGTGGCAAAAGCCTGAAGGTTGTTTTTTCAGCATCCTAGTTCAGCACATTTTGTTTGTTATAGTGACCCTTGCAGAGTTCATTCAGGACTTGGGGTTTGATGGCACAAGTCTCCAATTAATATTTTTCCTCCAATGTACTCACGATTTACATAAAGGCAAAATGCATCAGACATGATGGAGAACGTAGCTGTGCAGTCACAGGACCCAGCTTTACTTGGACTAGCAGTGTGCACAACCTGATGAATTCCAGAAAGCTTTTACTGTAAAGATTTTGATTTAATTTGGCCTTTACTTTACAGATGGCAATTGGAGTAGTCCAGGATATTCCACAGAGGTATTGGGTGTTCAAACTCCTCCTGGGCTCTGAACTTTAACCTTGGCTAACATCAACAATCTGTCTTTACAAATACCATATCACACATGTTCCTGGCCCCTAGCCTGTTAGATGAGGGAAAGACACTGCAGAAGGAAAGCACAGGCAAAAGGGAGAGAGCAACTCTGTAAAGCTCCAAAAGCATCATCAGGCTGATGTTTTAACATGGGGTGTAACATGAACTTTGAAGCTGCCTGAAGAGCTTGTGGATAGGGCATGGTGTACAGCTGCTGGGATGCCTGCTTCCCCTGTGAGCTTGGTGAAAGCATGCTGAGGTGCCTATGTTTGTCCTCTTGAGAGGAGCTGAACAGGCCAGTGGACACAGGTAAATAAGGAAGGGAAACTGGGATGCCAGGAAGAAAAAGGCTACAGATAATGAAGGAAAGATTTATGATCATATTTATTTACAGTATATGCAATATATAAATATAAAATGTATAATATATACATATAACATATGCAAGGAAAAAAAGAAGGAAACCCAGATTCTTTGATTTTATTTTTTTTTTTTTTGAACATTAAAGCATTTTCAGGTATGAAAATAACAACCTTCTCACACCGACTAAGAACTGTAAGCTCTGTTTTTGAACAGCTTTGGATTTTCTTAGTAAACTGCTCTCCTAGCCCTGCTTGCAATGTAATTGCTGCCTATCCAGCAATAACAGAAATAAGAATGTCTTGGACAATGTCTTTTTCCTCCAGAGACAGTGTGAAATGGTGTTCAGAAAGGTACAGAATTGTAATGGACTTACAGGAAAAAAATCACATAGTAATTAAGTGCGGATGTTAGAGGGACACCACCACCCCCCAAAACCTTGATTAGAATTTATATAAAACTGCCTGGAATGAATCCGACCTATAAATAAACCTGGAGGAAAAAGATTTAAACCGTTGTTAGTAAACAAAAAAGCCAGTAGATGGCATGAGAGACCTTGAGATTCAACATAAAGCTCAGATGGTAGCTAATAGCTACTCTCTTCTGCAATTTTCTGTGCTATCTTTGGTTTTAGCCCTAACTACTTTATTTGCTATATTCCTGAGGTTTCTTATTCATCAGCTGCACTTAGATCCACACAGTACATTTATTTTTAGGGACAACTAAAGTTCGTTTAATAACTCATTCAAACATGCTGAGTAAAAGCCTGGCTCTGTTGAGTTTAAGCATTGGCTTCAGTCGGGTTAGAATTGTACACGTTATTTTTTTTAATGCTCATGCTGCGGAGCAGGCATTTCATTTCCAGAAGGGGTCTGATATTAAGGATTTTGTCTTTTCCTATCACACTGCAGTTTCTTTCTCTGGAGCAGAATGACCATGCTTTCCTAAGAGTCCCTCTGTCATTTAACATTAGTGTATCAAAAGAGGCAGGTCTGATGGACAAAAGGTTTGTTGTCTTTGTCTAGGATACAAAAGCCTGTGTCTCTAATAGCCTTTTGCCTACCCCACTGTAATATCAGGATCCAATTCTAGGCTTTTATGCATAATCCACTAAGGTTGAACCAAAGCTGACCATGAACAAATTAAGTACTTTGTTTTGTTTTTTTTCCAAATGTATAGTTATTTTACAGTTGGATGAATCTGAAAATGAGAACCTTCAACTTAGCAATGAAATATGCTCACATGGTTAGGAGATTTAGTGGAAAAATTTGCTTTTCATCTCTAAAATCACTGAAGAACTTGCAGAAGACATATGGGACTTTAAATTCATAAGCATTTCTGACTCCATCAAGTAGGTAAGTAGTCATATCTTTCTGATGCAGAAAATGAGGCACAGAAATCCCCAGCCTCATGCAAAATCGCATTAAAGGTCTACAAAGACTGAATTAGGACTCAAACCTGGCCTATGCTTAGGCCTTCATCTTTTTTTTTCTGACAATCATTTTTTTAAACAATACTGGAGTGCTGTAATTGCAAGGTCATATTCCTTGATTACTACAGTTAAGTGCAGAGTTCATTAATTCGTATCAATGAGAATCACTAGGAATGAAAAGTAGAGTGCATAAAAGCTCAGGCTATGAAGTATACATTTTAATACTCAATAGGCTATATAACTTTGGTTTGCTTTATAGGATAGGACAGGCATGATTTCCAAATGAGGTTTAAATCTGGACTGCAGATATCCTCCCAGATGGGTTGAAATGCCTATGTGGTGCATTAGAAACTCCAGAAGGGCTTTTTCACACTTGTACTGCTAATGCACTTAATTCCTTTGGCAAAATGAGGTGATTCTGTCTTTCGCTTTGCCATGCCCACTGTGAACATCACACTTTACTAACTTTTGTTATATTTAAATTTTACAGCTGCAGCATCAGTGGGGTCTTTCAGTCAGACAAAGGCATTCAGCTCTCTCAGCAAAGGGCAATAAAGAAACTGCACAGAAATGAAAGCTGCCCCTTCCAAATCAGATAACGCGAGCTGTGTCTCAGCCATGCTTTGCACAGACCAGTGAAAGAAATGTGCCTGGATTTTGCTAGCCACTGCTTTCCTCTTTGTCTGAGCCTGCATCCCAGCCTGGGCTGTGTTACTGGCAGGGTGATGGTGAGTGAATTCCCTGGCTGTGCTCTGATGCTTTGGGGCATTTTCACCTTTCTTTTCTTGTGTCTGGGACAATGTGTGAGCTAGGTGTTTTTTTAGGACTTCTGAGTTCAAGAAGCCCCCATACAGCATCTTGCTGTTGGGATGTTTATTGCTTGTGAACACCACAGGCAGTGGAAACTGCTAACAGAGGAGCATCTGTTGGGGGAAAGGGCAAACGGCTGTGGTTTTACATGGGCAGAATACCTTTTTCCAGGCATGACAATTCAGCAGTAAGAAAGAGATAAGTAGCTGTTCTGGTGGCTCCCTTTAGCTGTGGCACTGGAGGTGCCTTCTTGGTGCAGGATCCAAAGTAGGGCTTCATCAGGGACAGTCCTGACCTGCCATATTTATTGTTTTTTTTTAATGCTGTATGGCATGTATTATTATATATCAGCATTGTAGGATAAACTAATTTAGGACTGCTGATCAGTCTCTGCCTTACAGTTTTTTTTTTTTCCAATGACTGTAACAGCCTGTAATTTTTTCTAGGAGAAGGTATTCGCCTTTATGAGTTTATACAATTGCTTGTATTTTTTGTACTGTACATCCCAGCTTGATCATTGTTAATTAGTGTCATGCTTCTGTGTAGATGACTGTGTTTTACTACAAGCAGAATTACTTCTCTTACTAATGGCTCTTTGCTGTTACTAAATTCCTGTTCAAGTAGTTGATCATGAAAGTTCATTTTTCTTCTCTCACTATATCTCTTCACTACCTTTGTCTTATTTGAAGTGGTTGACTGGCAAAAGTTTTTCTTTTGTAAACAAGAGGATTAAAGGAGAAGGTGTTGGATTAAAGATGACAGTCCAATCCTATGAATGTCAATGCGTATCTCCCATAAGTCACAGTGAAAACAATACTCCAGAAAAGGGCGCTCCAGGTGTAATATAAGTGTGATTTTAAAGGAAAGTGTAATGCAATATTCTTCATCTCTCCTCTTGTTTGGGACTGCCTTTTTGGCAGTGTAGCACTTGTGATGACTCAGCAAAATCCAGCTTTTTTACAGGGAACTTGTGGATGCTTTATTACAAATAAAAACAGTGCAAGAATTCATGTTACTGGTCTTAGTTTGAGCACACTTGCATGGAAAAAACCTGTTGAACAGGTTGGCTATCTGCATATAGACCCATTACACAAGAAAAGTTCTCAAATGCAACACATAGACTAAACTAAGGCTGGGGTAACCCCCTTTTAAAGTTTGTTATACTCAGAAGAGAGGCTTAGGGGCACCAGGCATCAGGGCTTACCCCACTGATCCCTGGTTTGAGCAAACTCCTAATGGCTTACTTCCAGAAATAAGTAAGTCAGTAAATAAATGCTGTATTTTGAGAAAAACTGTGTCTCTTCTTAAAGTTTGTGGTAAGCTGCAAATCAAGAGAGTGTGAAAGGAGTATGGTACATTACTCATATCTCTGCTCTGGGAAATAAAAAAGCACTGAGAAATTTTGTTCTGTAATTGTTCAGTTATTTAGTCTTCAATCGTCTTTTTGATAGCTCAGTTTTAGTTATAAAGAAAAGTATTTTCTTCAGTGACAGTTTCCTGACAGCATTTGGGTTCAGCAGTGCCTTGCCCATGCAAAGGCTTCTCTTGGAAGAGCATGCTTGCTCTGTTGTGGAAACATATCATGGTTCACTGCACAGCTGTTTCATGTACAAGGTGAAGAGATACTGTGCCATTGTTTGGGGTTAGAAGGTGCCACCTATTCCTGGCCCCTTGGGGTGGAAGGGAATTGCCTTTCTGCATAGGCCTAGTGAAAGCTAGCAGATTGACACTTTGCTGGTTAAACACAGTCTAACTGTTCTGCTTGTACTTTATTTTAGCTTTATGATGTTATTGATCTTACCTATTTTTCTAAGTATTACCTTTTTTTAGAGAATTCAGAATGCTACCTGATGTATTATTGTTCCCTGATTTTTTTAAAGGCATCATTTTCATAGGTATACAATAGGAGATGGTAAACAACAAAAAAAGTTCCTATTCATACTTTTAGCTCCTGAAGCAACAGCACATCCATTGAAATTTAAATAGAAATGGGAACTGTGTCACACACTATAGCTCTCTGGAAAGCTGCAGTGGGAGTCTAGCAGTCCAATCATTCCTTTGTAGAATTTACTAAGGCTAATGGTCTTGCTGGGAGTAAAATGTATTTTTTTGCAGAACGGTTCCAAGAACAGACTTTGCTCTTACCAGAAAACATAAAAGAAAACAAATGCTTACTGTGTCTTTAGTATGCTAAATATGAAATTCTTTGTACAATGGAATGTTAGCAGTAGCCGTAATCATGTTTTCCTTTCATCACCTAGTGAATGTAATTTTAAGAGAGGAGTGCTGTAATTATATTGCAGATAAAAGGAAGCAGAATTTCTGGATAATATTATAGTTGGTCTGATTATTTTGTTGATAGGGAAAAATAAAGAGACAGACCACATGAATACTTATTTAATGAACAACATATTTATTAAGCAGTGCAGACTGTACATAATACATTCGACTTTGGATGCAATGCAGTAGGCTTATTCTCTGTAAGCACCTTTCTTAATATTTTACTACAGCTATTATGTTCCCTTCTTATCTGCCCAGCTATTCAATTATATGTACAGTATGTCTATAGCACAACACTGAAGCGTTTAGCTTAACTACAGGCGCCAGTACAGGTACAATCAATGTCAGCATCCACAGACTCCACAACATCCTCAGATGCAGATTTCTTATCGCTGCTTCTCTGCCATTCCAGCAGGCTTACAGCAGTATCTGTCAGAAGAGTGAAACCATTGTTAACTAACATCAAGCAAATTAACACATTTCAAGGAAATACTGTTTTGATGGCTGCCAACTCCCTCATCAAGTAAAGAATAAAATCCTGCCCCCACAACTGACATCTAACTGACTCACTGACTTGGAGCAGGATTTTCATCCATGATATAATTACTATAATACTTCCCTAAAACCAAAATGAATAACATTTCATGAAGCACAAAGACAACAGGCAGGAGGCTGCAAAAGTGCTGGAGGTAGCCACTGCCAATGTAAGACCATCACATAGCAATATACATCAGCAATCTCTTTTTATGTTTGTGCTGCATAACACTGTGTATTTCAGCTGACTGTCAAAGTTCATTCTGAAGGATAAGCCCTTTGGAGAATTTTCAGAGGTTCATAAACTTCTAATTAAAGTTTCCCATATATTGTGAAATCTGGCAGAGCATTGTCAGTTGCAGTATTAACCTTACCACACTGCTTTATCAACAGCAGCTTGAATAAGCCATATCCCTTAATGCTGAAATAATCTAAATGGAATAATGATATTCATCCTCCCAATAAATATTCTTAGCTAGTTGGAGGTTTATCATTGCATCTGGAAGAATATTAGGACATCCATTTAGATTAAGTTTGTATAATGAGAATGGGTAAAGCTTTCATAATTTTCCCTCCATTTGTTTTATTCCTTAGTTGGACAGTACATTTATAACATGCCATCTCTCATCACAGGAAAATCTGGAGACTGCTGCATGGATTCAGTCACTTATGTCCTGAAATGCTAATACTCTCCTTGGCTAAATTACTGCCCAACCTCAAGCACAGGTTTTCATAGAAAAAAATGCATAATAAATGTTTTCCAGAAAGGTGCTGGAGGTACTTTTAATAAATATGCAATCTTTTCAAACCTTGAAATGAGAAATACCATAGAATGCTTGAATTACATGTCTTTTTTTTTTTTAATGTACATTAATTCTTTTTACATTTCTTACTCTTGGGCACACTGTGGGTCTGATCACTTTCATATCCATGTAGGAAATAAATTCTCTGGGTAAACAGGCTGAGTAACTATGCTCCCTATGGGTAGGGCCTGTTGCATGTTTGAAATGTGAACTAATGCGTGGACTTAAATTTGGATTCATGTCTGCCTCAGTCAAGATTCTAAGACTACAGTCTCACTGATTTGAGGACAACAGGGGAAATTCTGCACCCTTGTGCTTAATTTTGTCCTTGCTCCACTGGTGATAGTGATGGGGTCCCTCTCTTTTGAAACAGCAGACTAGCAGGTCTGAGTTCTCATATTAGCAGGTCTGAGTTCTCATATAAATTGCTAAGAAAAGGTCTTTGTGCAATGTACGAAAATACATGTTCTCAGCTTGAGAAAGATAAGGATTTTGTTTCTACTGCTTCTCCAAGTCATCACACAAAGAAAGAAAAAGTTTTAAGGGCTGGTATTGTACCCCTATTGATCTTTAGCCCGAGGAAAGCAATGACCTTGCTAAAAAACCACAAATGGCATCTTTTCCCTTTCTTCTTCTCCTTTTCCCTCTACTTCCCTTCCTTCTGCTCAGGTTAAATAAAAAAAAAAAAAAAGCTCTTGATTAGGAGTGCTGCTAGCAGACTTCCCAGCCTCTGGTTCAGTAAATGAAGCAGTAAAGGTTGCAGCTGCTGTTTAAACAATACTGGCTGTGACAACTAATATATCTCTCTTTTTTTTTTTCCTGATTTTCCACTTTTCTCAAACATTTCTGTGACAGAATGAGACAGCTGTATTATAGCCTAACATTCTGAGGCAGTGAGTGGCCTGGGGTAATGACATTTTAGAGATACAGACGTGGACACACAAAAGAAATCTGTGGAACATTGATATGGCAAGACTTTGTACCGTTTCTTGGCTTTTTTTGTTGAGGGTGGGTTTTTCTTTTCGTAAAAGGATGTATATATTCATGTCTCAGGGAGCTGTCATGAAACTATTAGCAGTCTTTGCTACTTCTTGAATAGGTTGTTTGATGGTTGATTATTATAGAAAGACATTTATTACTTTTATGGGCTGATTCAGCACATTGCAGATATTAATAACGTCAGAAAAGTGAGAAGTTCAACACAGATGTTGTTAAAAATCAGACACAAAATACTTCATTCCTCTCTACTATTACTCAACACAGGGAGTCACTGGCTTCAGAAAATCCACACTGGATTATCCCAGCCAACAATGGATTTGGGCAACAATGGTTAACTCAGAGAACAGACTTCTTCATTAGATACTCCCTAATAGTCCCTCTAAGGTATAGACGTACTGTGTAATTCACTAAAAGATTGAGGAAGGAAATATCTGTTCCAGGCTAGATTCTCCTTTCGTGCTTATATGACTTCAGTGTGAACCTGAGTTAGAAAATGCATCACATCCACAGCAAATTGGTGTAAGTGAAAGGAGAAAAAGGCCCAGTATTTTTAAAAATCTGGAGCGTGTGTGTGTGTAAAATATGTTCAAAACCTGACTGCTTTTTGGAACAATCTAGAGAACATTTCAGCAATGTGTTTTTTGCTGATGTATCACACAGTGGCGTAGCATGGCAGCCTAATCACAGCAGTCATGTCACACTACTTCACTGACTTTCAATTGCCTTGCTTGCCCTGGTCTACACACAATTGCAGACTGTAATGTGCATAATAGGACTCAGTGTTGCTTATCTTAACTTTATGGAAATCCTGAAAATGTGAAAAAATCTATTGATCACAGCTGCCCCTTTTGCCACCTAAAATGTTTTTCTCAGATGACGCTATCTGCCATCAGCTAAACTAGCTTTTAGCTGGCCAGTACTGTCAGTGGTTATAGTAAATACTAATGGGATTAAAAACAACAGCTCAGAGAGGAGTCAAAGCAATACAGGTCTATAAGTGGCTGCACTGTGTTTTGTTCTTTTGAATGCTCTGACAGAGCTCCTACAGTACATGACACACACAGAGAGAAAAATATCATACCTTTTGGGAAGCAGTGGAAGCCAACCTTAACTGAAGTTTTTGTGATTGGAGTACAGTCTTTCATACATTTCAGTACTGGGTCAACAGAGTAGCACACAGATTCCTCTCCATCAATAGTAGGATTTCGATTCAGCTTCACATAACTGTGCTGCAGCTTGCACCCTAAGAGAAAAAGGAAAGATAGTTAAAATTGTAGAAATAAATCCCAATCGATCCTTGCAGTAATAAAGGTCCATATTTTCTCTTCAGCTTTTATTAAAACACAGGTGTCTGACAAACCATTTTCACAGTAGTGAAGTTATCAAGATAGGGTGATAAGTTGGGGGATAGAAGAAAGACTCTGAAAGAGGAGCTATTTTTAATATCTAATTGCACAATATAACCCAAATGGAATCATGTATACCCAGTTTTTTAGAACTACATAATACACAGAAAATAACCTCTTATGTCTGAACGCTATTAAGAATAGATACTGCAAGCACAATAGCTACTTCATTGCATTAGGAAAAATGTCAACTGTAGTGAATGGATTAAAAAAAAAGGCAGCATTTATATAATAACATCAAGGATAATTTTTGTATTGGATGATTTTTATAATGCTGCAATTATCTCACTAGAAAGGTATAATGTAACTTAACAGGATCCCAGCTATAACTCCATTTCGTGACACACAGATATGTACAATTTTGCTGCCACTGAAGTCAAGGAGAACACAGCCATTAACTTCAATGAGGTTATCTCAGGTCCAAGGTAAATGCAGACCTCCAGAACAAAACTGTACTGATGTTATGGAAGGCCATTGTTACTTGTCCAGTTAGATGTGAGAGGAAGCTCTGTTACAGTAAGAGTATTTCTAAATATTTTCATGAGATCACACCCTCTGATGGTGCAGAACAAAAATGAAATTTTGTGCACTCTGAAAATATACATAAATTTCAGATCTGACACTACATTTATGGTACCAACTATTTTACCCAACTGGTTTGATTAAATTAAGTCTGCAGACAACAGCTGAAACTGCTTTGATTCAGTGGTGAAAATCTCACTTCTTTCAATAGGAGCAACTATTCTATGATTCTATGATTAGGCCTAATTTTGACTCTCCAACAAAAATGCTACTCAGTGTAAGAAATTATAGTAAAATCAATTATTTAACATTGAACTGTTCATGAGACAAAGACTTTTGCTGTATTATATATTCTCTATATTCACAGGTAGTGTTTTAATTAGACAGTGGTTAATGAAGTTAAAATGGATATATATTGCTATTGTGTTTTCTTAGCAAAAAAGGTATCTGCTGCTTTTTTAAAAAGGTTTCTATCTATTGGCAGATGAAGCAAAAATAAAGTGTTTTCAGTTCTACTCACCACCAGAGCAGGATTCTTCTAACAATACCCATGAATGAACAAATGCAGAACAGCTGTGTGCCAGCTTATGATTTGGCATTAGGAGTTCATTGTGTTTTTCTCTGTCATTATTTCCACAGATTCCACAGGTCTTTCCTCTCATCCATGAAGCAACAGTAACCTATAATATAGCACATCTTCGTAGTGAATACTAAAGTCTGTTACTTTGCCAATGTACTAAACTGAAAGAAAGTAGTAACCTTGAAAGTAAGCCAAATACCTTAATGATCACACCATCAAAAGTCACTTTCTTCAGCCCATGTGTTGGAGCTTCCACAGTAACTGTTGTCTCATTTTTAGAAATTTTAACATTGTCTGTAAAAAGATAGTGAATCATAAGGTGATATGTTTATTTTCAGATTAATGGAGAAACAGGACAAAATCACCATAATACATCTCCTTCACAATGATAATTTTGCTGCTACAGTTGGGTTTTTTTTTTTTTTGAGAGAAAGCAAAAATAAGTTATCTCTTTGTGTGTAAAAATATTCTACTGCTGTTACGTATAGTTGGATCTGACTTTTGTATCCAGTCTGCTAAGTCTCAAAATGATAATAACATTGATGGTGCTCCAGCTAAGTATCTGAAACAAAGCATCTAACTGTGATGGTTTTTTTCTAACCAACCACCAACCAGGACATATGAAGTGTATAAGAAAGGGCTTTATTCATCTGCCAGTTGTGGTGGAAGAAGGCAAAAGTGTATACACTATAGGAAACAGGAATGTAAGTCAATATAAATCTTAAGAAAGTAAAGCCTTGTTCTTATTTTATTTAATCCCACTTATTTTCCTTACATTGACATATTTCTGTGGAATTTGTAAAAAAATATCTTTAAGATATTTTAGTTTCTGGGTAAGTTAAGTCCTGGAAAAGTGAGTAGCACCGCTTACGTTTTTTATACTCAGAAACTCCACTGTATGACAGAACTGGTTCTTCATTGCATGCCACAAGGAGAGATGAATTTGCAGCAGGATAGATTGCAATGTTCCTTCAGAGAAATAAAAATAAATTTAAAAAAGCCCAAGCCCACAAACCAAAACAAAACACTAGTGGTTAATTTAAAATGTGAAAAGTAGAGATATTTGTGACCAAAGTTAGCAGCAAAACAAGTTGGGTATCTGATCTTTAACTGAAAATTCATTGGGACTTTGAGTTTTGAGATTCAACCTTTAAAGAAAAGACAGCATAGCACATTATCAGATAATGACATCTGTGAAATCGAAGACAAGAGCAACTAAACAAAAAGCCTCAGATGATTATTCCTTCTGGAAATCCTGTTTTTCCCAAAATACCTAACTGCAAATCAGTTTTACTAGGAGCTGCAGGTTTCTCATCCCCAGACTAACTCCTTAACACTTTATACCTAATTTCTGAGCCCTGAGTATAAACCACACTTACGCTGAGGATGTATTTATGTAAACCACTCTTGAGAAAGACCGAGGATCAACATTTCTCACAGTAATAATGAATTTTGGGTGCTCAGTACAGTCTTGGGCCACTATCAGGTTGCAGCTTTTATTGAAAGAATATGTATGGCTCACACGGTCAAATGTTTTGAAATCTCCCTCTCTGACTTCACATGTGGCTGTAAAACAAAACCAGAAAAGAAACTGCTAATGTGACAGTGGTGTATGTGTTGCTGCAAAATATTGAAAGCCACCTCTATGAAATTGAAATAACCAGCAAAGAGGAAAGAGACTTCATCATCTCCTTGGCAGAAACTTTCAGTGCTGCCAGAGTGTGTAAGGACAGGATAGCACTGCAGAATAATAACCAGACACAGATATACTTGTGCTGATTTTCATTGCATGCTTAAATTCACAAAACCACCAAATTCAAGGTAACAGGAACTAAATTGTAGCAAATTCTTGGCAAACTAAAAATAGTAACTAAACATAATAAAAATCAGCTCACAGTTCCCACAGAAGTGCTAGGCACCTATCAGCTACAGATTCATATTACTCCTTTTTGAAAAAAATAAAGTGGTCAGAAAATATATGATCTGTCCTGTACCATCACCTGATGCCTCTCAATGCAGAGATGGCACCTTCTTAAAAGGGGCAAAAAGAAAATCCCTAGTCCTCACAGACAGGAGTGATTCCTGAACTCTGAATATTTATATCATTTTGGAGTCTCTTCATTCACCTGCCAACAAACTTGCTTCTAAGTGAAGGAATGAGATGTTGAAAAAGCAGGGTTAGAGATGCTGTGCTTCCCTATGAGATCACTAGAAGGAAAGGCATGGCCCAGTCATGGCAGAGAACGGATCTACAAACATAGCTTATTCATGAGACAAGCATATAAATAATATTTACATTGATCTTCTCGTGCTATTTGTGAAGCTATTTCAGGAAATAAATTCCAGGCAGTGATATCTCGAGTCTCGTAAGTTGGAGATGGGCCTAAGGGCAGAGTGAATGGCATTCGGAGTGCCTGATAGTAAAGTGTTACCTGAAAAAGTAGAAATAAAACCACATTAAGATAAATTGAACCATATTGCTCAAGATATGATTGCAAACAAATAAGTATTTTATCTTGAAAAACACATCTTGAGGATCCATTTATACAATTGCAGTTGCGCTAGTCTCTCCAGGATGAACCCAAACCTAAATGTTTTGTGAGGAGCCACTGACTCCTCTTTTAGTCACACTTCTAGAGGAATTGCTAAGGACATTGGAAAGTAACAGACATAGATGAAATTTAAATGACATTGAAGTGACTTCTTGAAAAATAAGGTATCAAATTAAGTAACTGAATAAGTTAAGGGATGTGTCTGGAAAAAGTGATCAGCATTTATTACAGGCTGAAAATTGTCACAATGAGCAGGTGAGCGTTGGGGTAAGATCCCTTACTGTAGATAAAAGTCACATTTACCAAAACAATCAAATTAATGCCTACCGTGCCTGTGTCTTCATTATCATATATTAAAGATCCTGTAAGACTGAACCACCATGGAAGGTTAAAGACACATTAATTTCTCTATGTGTGAATTTGCTGGAGATCCATAGGGAAAATTTTTCAAAGGAGTGCAGAGGGAATTGGTAGACAAGGACCAATTAATCAGTGGGATTCTGCAGATCCAGCCTTTGCAAGCTGCTCTGAGAGTGTAACTAACTGCTCCAGTTTGGTTAAGGCAGAGTTGTATTTGTGGCTGTCATAACTGGCTCAGATCTGTCTCATCAAGCATGGTTACTGCAGATGTGGGACTTGAATACCAACACAAATAGATGCTGCATCTGATTGCGACAGAATGCAAAGCATTATCAAGGAATCTGTTAACTGCTCTCGGACCCTCACACATCGCACAGAACTAGTCATGCTGGGTAAAATGAATAAAGGTGTGAGTGCAGTGCAGTTATACTTGGGAAAATTTGGGCTTAATTGTTGTTCTCAATGTGGAAACAAGGTATTTGACTACAGAGCCTGATTTTCAACTTATTGATGCATTGCACCAAAGCAACAAGAAATCAGAAGTACTCTTGTATATATTTCAAACCCATGTAATATAGTCAGGCATATAGCAGCTTGCCTGAAAGTGAATGTTTTGCTTTTTTTTCTTTACATTAAATGTTGAAATATTATTAGTTGAAAATCTGTTCAACATAGGGAAAGGGAATAAAAATTGACACATACCCCAGGAGCTTTAATTACTGCATCAATTGTGCGTGGAGATGTTGCAGCCGCCCTTACTACAACTTCATGAGATGGATTTCTCTGATGTGCTTCTGAGAAGCCCAATACAAGTGCTGCACCAGGAACATATTTCATGAATCTAGAGATAAACAAGATGTGACAAATTCAGGTACTTGAGGAAATGCAGATGTGGGAGGATGAGGACCACCTGCAGTTCTGAAAAACCAGGGAAACAACAGACAAACTGAAAAGTCAAAGAAATAATACTTTGGGACAAATTAGTTGATTTTTACTCAGAGGAAACACATTTGTTTGATTCTACTCATTTTAACAGGGTATTTTTTGAGATTGAATAAAGAACATTTCAAAACAAAAAGATATTTTGAACTGGAATATCAAATAATTTAATATGGAAAATAAAATTAACCATGTCAAGCTTTTAAATATTTGAGGTATTTTGGGATTTTTGTGTGGAGAATGTAGAACACATTAAAAAAAATACTTTTGTGGAACTGAAATTGTTTTTCCATCCAGAAAAAAGACCCAAACATGTCTGGGTTGAAAAAAATCATCCAATTATTTCAGTTTTTTTATAAAGCCAGCTAGTGTAAGAAAAGCAAATAATAACTTAAGAAAGAATAAATTACATACGCTGAGCTTGTCTTTTTCATCCATGACGGAAGACTTTGCCATTGCACCTTCAGCTGCACAGCTGGCTTCCTTGCCAGTTTGCCTGTGGTAGCTGTGGCTGCTATCTTGTAGTCCCGGCACTCCTTGCCCCATCTCAGTCTGGCCTTTACAAACAGGGAAAGAGTCACTCAAATTTCATAAAAGAATCACAGAATCACCCTTGGCCATTTCAGAATGCAAGTTTTAGTTCTTTCCTGAAATGTTATGCTGATCCTTAATGTTTCCAAGTCTTTCTTTCTTTTTGCTATCAATAAGCTCACAGAGAATTTTTTATTACATCTGGAAAAATCTGTGACATAGTAGAATGGAAGTTTGCTAGGCAGTGCAGAACTACATTTATATATTCCTGTATCAAAGCAGCTCATGAAACATCAGGTTTCTCATCATTTCAAGATTTCCTTAGACTTGGTAATTTCAGAATCAATACATATATTTTATTTTTAGAAGACTGCACTATAACTTCTAGTAGCCTTCCCCAATACCTCTTGATGTATCCTGAGGATCAGTATCTTTTTTTTTTTTTTTTTGCAGATTTTGAAGTGGCTGAGATTTTTTCTTTTTGATTTTTAATATAAAAGCATAGCAAAAGGAACATTTTCTGAAATTTCATAAACTTTGTGAAACATTTCAAAATACATATGTTTCTCCTGTCAAGTTTTCCTAATCATCCAGTGCTTTGTACTTAAAAATCTCTGGACTTTTAGATGTCACTCTAAGCAAAGCTGCCTGTGTGCTTACCTGTGCTTTCAGAGGCAGTATTACAGCATCAGCACATGCTTTCCAATTGGTTTCAGCCAGCTGAACCACAACTAGTTGCACATCAACTTTGGCAGCATCAGAACGAACATATGCTGTAGCTTGATAACCTTGATTTCTGTTGTCACTCCTTACTGCCTGTGCCACAATCGTAATGCCAGGTGGAATTACATCTCCCAGGAAGTTGCACTGAAAAACAACCCCCAATCATCTGTGTTTAACTATTTCTGTGTATACACTGGAGACTCTACAGTCCAGTTTATGTGCGCTGATAGCAGGAAGCAAATCTTGTCTTTCATCTGTTTAGTTTGAAGTATGTGTTTCTGTAACCCCAATATTTAAGGATAAATTTGGTTGGAATATTGATTATTTCATTACCACCAGGAATTTTTAAAGACATAGTTGTTTGACGAGGCATCCAAGACTCCTCCAAGGTATCTCCGTGCACACAGTAAGATTCTGTTCATTTTAATATTTTAAATAGTTGCCTAAATACATACTAGGTATCTTCACAGCAGTGTATACACTGACAGCTTACTTTACTGCAGCTCCTTCAAGCCAATTATTTTGAAATCCTTTTCAGTAGCAGGGTTCCCACAGACATTACCTGCATTTGCAGAGCTATTTATTCTATTATTATGTATACATATTTTCTTAGTACAATTGTAGAATGCTAAGTGTGTAATAAGATAAAGATGATTTGGGCTTAATGGAACTTTATATTTGCTGATCAGTAATGACAATGAAGAGTCTGATTTTAGCATGCACTTTGTGTTCTCATGACCTCAAGTCTACATCTAAATTAGGTGGACTGAAGTTTAAAAAAATCTTTAAATAAAACCTATTTTTCCCTCCCCATTCTTACTTTGATGCAATTTATTTTTCATTTGGGCTTTCATAAGAAAATTATTTCCCCTTCAACTTACAACCCCATTCCCTTCAAGTTTTATAATTTCCAAATCCAGGATTTCACATATACAAACTCCTTTAGAAATTAAGCAAAATATACTCAAGAAATCAGCAAACAAAACCCTGAAACCAAGGAAATTTGGAAAAAATATTTTTCTAAGGTGAAAATATCTGAATGGACTTTGAATTTACAAAGTTGACTTCAGAGTACTTTCTGAGCTTAACTCAGAAAGGTTAGTGGTTCAAGTGCTGTTTTGAGCTCCACCTCAGCTGGTTCAGTGCTGCCACATCTGAAGTTCCTGCTCTGCACCCAGCAAAGCCCAGCTGCTTGTTTGCACCAACAGGCAGTAGCAGTACCTCACGTGTTAGGCTGCAACCTCGGCTGTGGTGCCTGCTGTCTCTGCTCAAGTGCTTCCTCTTTGAGCTGTAGCCAGTATTTTCTCCATGGTGGTGTCTGCTGCTGCTGCTGCTGCTGCTGCTGTTGCTGTGGCTGCTTCCCGACTTAGAGGAAGATGAGGATGAGCTGCTTGATATCTTACGATCTGGATGCTAAGAAACAAGGTTAAAAAGCTATGACATGGCCTCTAGTTTTACAAGTATAGACATCAACATCAGAGTTATTAGCCTCCCTCTGTAGGTAACAGACATATCTAGAGTGTTACTTTTATTATCACATGCAGACGTGAAATATGTTGGATGGGAATATGCCTTGGACCTATCTGCATCTCTGCTTGATAGGAAGGCTGCATAGACAGTGACTGCAAATGGCAACATCACATTGTGCATGAAAACTGACGCTTTAGAAATAGTAAAGAGATCACAGATTAGTGAAAAACACTAAATCATCTTCTTGTTTCACAAGCAGAATATATAATAACTTTAAGGTAACACCTACAAAAGCCAGTATGTTATCCTAAAATATACTTAAAATACCTCTGTGACATTATGCATACTGAATCTTGTTTCTGATACAGTCCACATACCTGATGATTTTTTTCCACGATTGCCTAAAAACTTTGGACATGGTTATTCCCATCGGAAGATCCTGCTGTTTTATAATTCCCCCCTGGTCTTTGTTAACTTTAATTTTGACTGCATTGTACAGCATCTAGCCCAAAGATCTCCAGACCCAAATTTGAGGATTGCAAGTGCTGCAACAACAGAAGGATATAGTATAATAGTATTTTAGTAATAAACCTGCTTAATTTGGCTGTTGTCAATGTTTTAGTGGACAACATGGAACTGTCAACTGAAATAAAACAAAGTCCTTCAGTAATATGCTTGATCATATCAACTGTAGCCATCATGGGAACATATATTTGAATTAGGGACTTACCCAATGGACTTTAGCAGACCTGAAGTGGAGCTGGTATACTTTCGGAAGGCGGTATTCCTGCAAAATTCCAAAAGAAGTTATTACCTACAGCTCAGTAAGGATCACCTCCCAGCAGAAGTCAAAGCAGTAGAAAATTTTACCCATTCTGTAGAAACATCTTTACTGTGACTGTTAAACTCGGACTTGACATGTTTCATCTTAGCTTGCCTGTCATATTTGCTGTGGCGATGGGAAGCACCCATGCTTTCACTGCTGCTGCTGATGCCACTGCTGGTGCTTCTGCCGCTACTGCTGCTACTCTGTGTTTTATGCTTTTGTTCATGGACAATTCTCTCTTCTTCAGGTGCACTGACAAGTGGAAATCGTGCGGTCTTGGACTGCTTCTTAGTCTTCTGCTTTCTATCAGATGCTTTGCTACTGCTGCTGCTACCTCTGTTGCTACTGCTGCTGCCTTTGCTGCTGCTACTGCTGCTTCTGCTGCTGCTGCTTCCCTTGCTACTGCTACTCGGGCTTTTGCTGCTACTACTGCTGCTCTTGCTGCTGCCGCTCTTGCTGCTGCTACTACTGCTACTGCTTTTGCCGCTACTACTGCTGCTTTTGCCACTACTACTGCTGCTTTTGCCACTACTACTGCTGCTTTTGCTACTACTACTGCTACTTTTGCTGCTGCTACTACTACTGCTTTTGCTGCTACTACTGCCACTACTACTGCTACTTCTGCTGCTACTACTACTGCTTTTGCTGCTACTACTGCTACTACTACTGCTACTACTGCTTTTGCTGCTGCTGCTACTGCTGCTGCTGCCACCACTGTCCCCAAAAGGGTAGAATTTCTTTTCTTCGGCTTTGGACTCTCTTATTTTCAGATTCATCTGGGTGCCTCCCTGTGACGCCCTGTTGTCAGAGTTGCTGCTTGAGGAGCTACTTGCTGCGCTTTCGGCGCTTCCACTGGTGCTGCTGGCACTGGATGATGAGCTTCTGGCTTTTCTTATCCCCTGGTCAATTGCATCATAGGAAAAGCAAAATTAATTTTCTATGCTCCTGCAGCAAACTGTAAGTAAAGTCAGATACAGAGAGCTACAAATCTCTCTGCTGCCTTAGCAGAAAAGATGTATGCCTGATAGCATTCTTGCAATACATCACAAGACGGCAAATTTATAATAACATGTTAAAACTACACAGAAGTAGAAGAATACATCAAACATTTCTGTGATATGCAACGTGTAGAAATTGTTGATCATACAGTTACATGGAACGTGTAATGATATTACCATAGCCGTTAATCTCAGGGCAAGTTGCCTATGTAGGCGTCATTCCTTTTTGCTACAGTTACAGTGCTGGAAGGAACGGATTACCTTTTTGAGCACACAACTATTCTGTCTTGCAAGAGATTTTCAGTAATGCTTAGAAAACCAACCTGCTCTTTCTAATGTCTTTCACATGCAGAAGAGATGAATACAAGCAAAATACCTGCAGAAAGACTGTGTACCCAAAGCCCTGTCTTTATTTTCCAACTTTTTTATACTATCTAAGCAAAGGAAGATACTTAGTTAAAGAAATACAAATAACTAAGTTTTGTGTAATGTCTCCCACAGATCTAGAAGGGGATTTTTATGGTAGTACCTGGTCATTAGTGTCATCAAGGATTTTTTTCACTCTTTTAAGTGTTTTTTTCCGGGAAGGTACTTGCTCCTCTGGATCTTCAAATGTTACTAAACGTACCATTTTTGTAGGAGCTAGGTCTCCTGCTTGAATTGTGACTTGTAGTTTTTCAATAGGTGCCTCTGAGTAAACTGAAATTACACAGCAATTAGCGTTAACTGTTACTATCAGCAACTGAATGATGGCATAAGCCATTCCTGGGTATAATTTTTTTTTTTAGTTATTCTTCCCCAGATGAAAACATATACTGTCACTGATTATTTTTGGTATTCAGAAACTTTGTTATAAAATTTCTGTAACAGCTCAAGCACATACTGGCAGTAACGAAATTTTTGAATATTAGCATGATGCTAGATTCTTTTGAAGTCAATAAACAAGATGGTCATCAGATTTAAGTGCTTAACTACATAATATAGTATGGGATAGTGAATTAAGCAGCATGGAGGAATTGAGGCTTAACTCTTGAATAGTAAAGAATTGCCCAATGGTTAGGCTATTCATTTTGATACTTAGGAAACCTAGATTTGGTGGCCTGCTGTGTTTTCACTTCTTATGATCATGGATTAAGACATTAAGGACTAGATCCTGGCAGGGTTAATCCACAATTCCCTTTAAGAGTCTGGTTTTTAGAGTATAGCTACAGGACACTGCATCAGATCTATTGCCCATGTCCAATTGCTCTGTGCCTGAATCCCAAATCCAATGATTCAGGACACATCAGACACGCTCTGCAGGCATATATCAGCTCTGCTTGATGCCGGCCATGCTGAGTGGCATTGCTGGGAGGGCTGGGGAATCGCTGCTCAGATGGGTTGGGGAGAAATGGATTTCTGCTACAAGCATAATCTGTTGCCAATACCAGCAGGGGTGGTAGGTCTAATGGTAGTTTTAGTGATACTTAAGATACAAAAGATACGTATGTCTACAAATATATATGTGTCTATACACACCCTTACACACTCATTATGGTTGTATTTACCTGGCTTGAAGCTCATTCTAAGGGCATGCTCTCCAACTAGATAATAAAGAGGCACATTTTTTATAAATGCTGCATGTATGCTTTTCCTTTCAATGCACACTTGAACCCCAAATGTACTTGCATTGGAACACATGGACTGAACAAATGGTTCTTTTCGGAAAGAAGAGCGTCCAACGGAAATTCCCAGTGAAGCATCTTCTGCAGATTGCCTGTCCTATTAGATAATACAGATGTTAAGTTAAACTGGACAACAGTAAAAAGAATATTTGAGTGTTATGAGTCATGCTGTTTTGGTAAGTTACTTATGTCTTGCAGGATGAATTAATTAGTGTATTTGAGATAGCAATGCTGTGACATGGGATAACTTGGTTTACAACTGGACAAAATTATTAGTTGAATGGCTCAATTAGACTAGTGTAGAAAGAGCTTCAGATTAAAAGAATGGAAAATTATGTCACATAGTAATACTAAATATTTAATTTTGTTTTACTGAAGTATTAGACAGTATTAACAGGTTATTGATGAATATGAATGTGCTCTAGACTGACTGGAGTTCTTTTCTTTGATTTTTTGTTTGGGTCAAATAACAGAATCTTCATTTATATTCATGGAAATTCTGTCACGGTTGAGGTCTGACACAAATATGAGACTACATTAGCTAGATGGTCAAAGCATATCAGACGTTAGAAATTTCTGCCCAAAACTTTGAAATTATACATGTGCTAAGTAATGCCTGCAGAAAAATTATGTTTAATTAAAATTGGAATCAAATCCATGAAATGAAAACTACGACTTCCTGGAGCAACAAAGCAAGTAGCTGAAGTTCCATAATCATAAGCTTTCATTTCACATATAATACAGGTTTGGAATTAATTTTTTACTCAGTTTACCATGATTCACAAGAATCCAAACTTGTATGAATCCACTGAAAAACAAATTAAAACCTGGAGTTTTAGTGCTATTTGCTTTCCAAAGGGAATTCTAATGACATTGTGGAATGCTTCAGTTAATGCCATTTTTCAATGGCTGTTCATTTAAGAATAACTGCAGAGTGCTGACTTTTCAGAAGGGCAGCACAGAGGCATGAAGCAGAACTTTACTTGTTCCAGGATATTAAAAACTGATGTCACTGAAAATATGTTTACCTATTGACTTTTCCATAGGAAAGTGCCATACTCATCCTCTATTAATCTCTCATTTTATCTGAAGACCCTTCAGAGCTGCAGGACAACAATGAAACCAGAACAGGACAGTGTATTCCTCACCTCTGTCAGTCTTTCTCTGAATGGCTTATCATGGTGATGCCTTCACAACTCTGCCCATCATAGAAAGCCTGTACTGGCTGTTATGGAAAACTGCAGCTCAGGAAGTCATTTGACTTGATACACAAACTGCTATTTATCCTTGAATCAGGATGCTGAAAGCATTAAATTTGGCTACAAAAATTGAGCAATGGAGTGTCTTGTGGAATGTTAGTGGCTGCCCTAGGAATGTGATGCTTGCAAAACAGTTGCAAAGTATTTTAAAGATTGTGGGCCTATCCTGTAGATGGCAGTGTAAAATTAATTAACAAAGAAAATGCTTCTAACTTTAAAGAAAGTGTGGCAAATAGATGTATTACACTCCAGATTTAAAAAAAAGAAAAAAAAAATTACTATAGGGCTATTTGTGCTATTAGTTTGAACCGGACTTATTTTGAATTACTTATTTGGTCAGACATGCATTATATATTTTCCTATGGAGAAAAGAAATGGCCCCCACTGATTTAAAGCCCAAAAAAGAATAGTCAGACACTGCATCATTTACCCTGATGTTATCAGTCTCGCCAGATGCAGAATCTGAATCAAAGGACATCTTCATTATGTCAGGCACTGCTTCAGGTAGAAGAACTGGAGTCATCTTACTAGCATCCAAATCCCCAATATTTCTTGTAACAGCAAATGTCTTAGACCTGGAGAAAAAACATTAGAGGAAACCTGTATTGATAAAGTACTGCTGAGGAAAAGACCTGAATAATGCCTTGTAGCACGTACTCAGCAACAAGTATCATACCTTGCAAATTGCTTTACAGATATTTACAGCATCTTTCCTGCTGTATTTTCAAGGACTGCTAAGAGTGAATAAAGGTACAGACCAATCTCAGAGGCAGATAGCTTAGTTAGGCTTTTAGAATCACATGTACAGATTAAAATCACTGTGGTTGATGGTATGTCTGTAAGCCTAACACCTTGAAGAATGGACCACTTACTTAGAAGCATGGCTGTTGATTATTGAACTTTTTGAGTCTTCTATTTTGATCTCTGTTTTTTCAAATTTTTAAAACTGATCTTCTGTGTGTTCACTGCTAAACTTATTTATTTCTCATTTTCTTTGACCTTATATTTGGGAAAATACTGCTGTAACTTCAAAAAACAACCTGAGGGACTGGTGGCTACAGAAAGCTGCTTTCTATGCAACTTTTGTTAAAGCAAAATTAAACAAAGGAGCCTGAAATCATCAAAGAAAGTGCCTCCAGCTTGATTTAAATTCACTGTCCATGTCTTGACAAGACATCACAGAGAGATGCGTAGAAAGGTTAAGAGCCTATTTACGTAAATGTGCTCAGAACACTGTTTCCAGTGTTGTGGACTCTAATAGTATTAGTTAGGACCCAAAAAGAGTGACATAAGGTGCAGCATGAGACTGAGACTCTCACTGCTAAATATCCTGACCCCCCAGCTCCATACCCCATGATCTTCATGGAAATTGTTATAATGCTGTGATAACCATGAGTTTTGGTTTGGGGCAGAGAAACATCTTGAATGCTGAACACACTTGAGAGATGAAAACCTATTTCCATCAGCTATTAAAGTGCTAACTATACCTTATTAGCCATTTATCAGTGCTAACATCTAGCTCAAAATTCCTCACTTGCTGTTTCTAAAGTATGAAGTTGATCTGCTTGCCCTAGGGCTTTTGTGGTCTGCCAATGGAGGTGGCCTTTGTGACAGTGAATGGAAAGACGGTCTGCAAAATGGTCTCTATTTTAATATGGTCCACACGGTAGTAGCCTAAGCAATTCCAGCCTAAACTATTTGAAAGATGAATTTGTATTAATTTGATAGCCCTCTCTTCCTCATGAAGGCTCCTACTGTGCTGTGTGCAGTGTAAAGCACACAATTGCTCTTCTCATGGAACACCTCAATAAAATGTGTGTCACCAGTGGGCTTTGTTTTCTTTGCCATCTCTTTCTTTTTTTTTTTTTGATAAGGACATGACAGCAACGCTCCATGCTGGGTGATAGGAGAACCCTGAAGAATGGAATCTGAAATAAAATATTCTCCCTAACAAGCTGAGGAGATGAAAGAAAATACAAATCAACTTGCATTTCAGATGGCTCATCTGGGTACAGAGATAAAAAGGAAAATATTTTTTATTTTAATCCTGCTCAATAATTCAAATGACCACTGAACTGCAGGCTGGGTCTCCAAGCAGAAAGCCCTGGGTTTTTTTTTACCAATTTTTGTAGTATTTTTTATGCCAATAGTCTACTTCTGCCACGTAATGAAAGTGGAGGATCGATTCCTCCCCGTTGAGCACAGAGAGCCGACAAATGTAGCTGCATCACAGGTGACACATGTCAATGTCTGCAGAATCACACGGCACAGTAAAAATAGGCTACAAGAGCCAGCTCTGGTGTTTTAACAAGAAAAACAGTCACAAAGAAGGCCTAAAGCTATAGTATGAAAGAATCTGTACTCTCTGATCTCACACAAGGGAGAAAAAAATAAAAAGGAGATTTTCCAATATGTATTAGTGTATTTTTTGGATGAGAGAAGAAGCTGTGCTATAATAGAAGCCAAATTCACTGCAGGGGTAAAGGATAAGCAATTCAGCTGTGTTGGGCCTACTGATGTTTCAGTGAGCATGGCCTTACATACATCCTTAACATGGGGACAGAAGAGCTCAATGACTGTTTAAAACAACAACAAATAAACAAAACAAAAAAAAAAAAACCAGCAAAAAATATTTTCCCAGGTTTTAAAGCACAGCATGAAATTGTATCTGGATAAATGAGAAGCAAAAGACTATTCTCCAATCAGATCTTTAGTGTTCTTTCTGCTCTAGTGGAATGAAAATTTCTGCATTTCCTATGCATCATCCTACTGACCTTGGTTGAAAGGTGTTATAAAAACAGCAACTTTGAGTACCAGGCATTTCCCTTCTTGCTCTCCAAACACACCATGCTGCCTTTTGAGCTCACAGTGTTCACTGGCTCATCTGCATTTTCAGCTACATGTGTTGTATACATGTTATACACAGTGCTATAATTTCATAATTCATCTTATAGGATGCCCATGTGAAGCAATTTGTACTTATTCTACAGTTAAAACAAGCAAAAAAGCCCTGTGAAAGAGGCTCTATTCATGATTACATATATACTTCAGTAGCATGTTATTATGAATATATCATATATTTGCAAAATGCATTTTCTGGCAGCTTTCCATATTTATACTTTAATCACAGGGCTCTAATTCTCCCTGAAATTTATTTGATTTTTACTTCTTCTTGTAAATTTTGTTGAAAAGTATATTTAAGTAGCCATCTGCAGTATACTAAATAATTATGTTAAAAGAGCCTTAAAAATAACTATTATTTTTAATTAAATTTAACTTTGATAGGATTGAATTGAAACACTTTATATATTCTCTCCATGGTATGATTAATTATTTTACTCTGATTTTTCTATAAAGAAAGTTGAGTTTCTAATGTGCTGATTTATCTTGGGAATGTAATCTCTCTATCACCAAAGTTTTCATTATTTTTTTCTTTAGAGTCTGTGATAGCTCACCTGAGTTTCTCTTCAGCTCCTGAAAATTTATATAAATTCCACAGCTGTGACAGGTTATAACCTGCACGGTGTGTAGGATATAACCAATCTTAATGATATTGAAGACTGCTTGCTTCCTGTGTCTGGATGTGGGAGATGAAGGGGAAAACAAAATCACATCCTGACTAGCTCTGATGACACAGTACTAGAGAATGTAACCTACTGACCACCAAGACAAAGTACCCAATCCTAAAATGCTTTTAAGAGAGCTCACAAACAAATGAAAGTGCAATAGCTTCCTAGAAACATTTCTTTAAATGGGATATTTAAAGCTAACAAGGGAAGTTGTCAGAATATCTCTAAAATATTGAATTCAACAGGTCCTTCATTCTTTGGAAGATCTATGCAAAAGGAAGAGAAAGTCTATGCAACACTGACTTGCTCTATATACAGTACAAATGTATGCTTTCTCTCTCTATCAATGCCTGCTTGTTTCTCTTCTTAGCTGTAAGATTTTACGTTTCTTGGTCTTTGACCTCCCAAGTGATGTCGTTCAACGCTATATTTGCTAGTTATTGCTTTACCTTCACTTGTATTCATTGCTTTTTCATTTCTCTGGATCGTTTCCACTGACCATTTGTTTTGTAACAGTGAACAGGAATGCATTTTGGAGAAAATCTGATGGTACTAAAAGATAGCTAGTGAATATTAGTTTTCTCATATATTTAGCATTATAGAGCTATTTCTGAGTGACCGCTTTATGAATGATAATGCTGCAGGGTCTAAAACGGTGCTTGGGCTAGAACTCATGGACTTCTCTGCTGTAACCCCTTGCATATGATACTGACTTGCTTTATGCTTTCTGGCAATGCATTTAACCCTTTTTGTGTCCCATTTGATTTCCCCTTAAGTCAAAGGAGGAAAATCTTTTCATTTTGCTTTGCAGGGGGGATCCTTCTGCTAATACTTGTAGCTCTGCTTGGGGCTCTGAACTCCATATCAGTGTTCCGAATTCTCAGTTCATCATCCTTACTGAGAACATTAATATCCACCTCACCCTCTACAACAGTGAGGGCTAGTGAGAGCAGGTGCCTGCTGTCCTGATGACCTTGGGAGCAGACTGTCCTGGTCTTCACAAGAAACAGAACAAAAGAAAACATACAGCTAATTTTAGCTCTATGAACTGCCCAAATCTTCCCCAGTCTGCATGGAGAACCTGATTACAATCACATCCGATGGAATAGAGGGATCACCTTATGCAGTGGTAAATGTCTACTTAGGATGGTCTGTGACCATTAAAGGGCAAGGGAGAATAATGATTAGTCTAACTGGTGGCTAACCTGGGGGACCTGCAGAGCTTCTCTGGGCCAGCAGCCATGAACGCTAATTGCTGCTGGATCAAGCAACTGAGCTCTTTTGTTACAGTTGTATTCCTAAAGCAGAAACTTGTTAACATTTCAGCGGATTGTATAATAGCTGATTTCTGTTGCAAGTGATGCTTTTTCCTTTGTGATGAATTTTCAGCTTGTCTTTCTCAGTATTTTTTCATGTGTATACGTGAAGGTTTTCTTTGGTATACTGCTTTGATTCCTTGGACATACACTTTCTGTTTCCTCCCTCTCTTTGTGCTTGTATTTCCATCTGTTTTCATTTGTTTGGCATCTGGCTACAACAGTTTTCCAGAGTGTATTGTAATTGCATGCACTGATAATGAATCAAGTAGACCTAACAGGTAAGAAAACCAAATGGCAGCATCAGGGAAACAAGGTGAAAACACAAGGAACACAAAATCCTCTCTGCTTTAAGGCATCAAATGCAAAAGTATGTGGGTTACCTGTTATAAATGATAGTATTCAGCTGGCTTATATCTTACTTAATTTCTCCAGTCCAAATGTACGCACTGGATTAGAAATTTTATGCCATTTGTGTTTCAAACAGCTTACGGGTCTCAATAACTGAGAAATGCTCCTAATGGATTCTCAGAACTAATGGATTCTCAGGTGACAACCATGAGAAGTAATGCATATTTTCAATGAAAGCTTTGGTACATGTCACTTCATTTAAAACAAATAAACCACAATGATCATTGCCAGTTACACAAGCTGTCATTCAAAGACAAGCAACTGTTCTATTTGTAGACTCTGCATTGCTATAAAGAAAGATAATAAGTGCTGTGTTTTACCTTAGAGTAATTACGTTAGTCTCATCTTTACATGGTGGAATTTCAATTTTGATATTTTTTTCCTTTATCCGGACAGTGGCAACAACATTCACAGGTATATGAGCATTTATTTTGGTGTGTGCTTCCAGCCCTGCCTGTATTAGGTGTGTGTTGATCCCCATCACAAAGGTCATCTCCTTCGCCATGCTGAAAAGGTAGAATGCAGGTAAGATTATGTTCAGACAGCTGTGAATTTTTATGGCCTCTGTCACTTGGAAACATTCTTTTATTTCATACTAAATATTTACCTTAGACTCATTTTGGATCGTAGCCTAATGTTGGCATTTAGTAATTCAGTCAATCTGAAATCAGATTTTGGAGAAGGTGTAATCTGTGCTTGAACTATTAGAGAGAGAAAAAAAAAAAGTGTTAAAAATCCTCTCCAGTCCTGACAAGAATGTCTGTATTGCTCAGGTCTTGAAATCCATTACCATTCCCTGCTAATTTTGTGATGGAAGAGTAATAGAAACTTGTCTCTGTTGGAAACCCAGTGCAGGTGGGCACAATACGACGGATCTCAGAGGAGAGTAAAGCCTTGGTCCACTGCCTTGCTACACCACTTTGAAGGCTGCTGATTATTTTCCTTATTGAAGGGATTTTTTCTTCAGGTCCATACCATGCCTGCAATTATAGAGTTCAAATTGTCTAAATAAACAGAACTTGAATATCATAATGCATTTCATTAAATATGCCTCAGAGAAAAGACTGCTAGAAATGATTATAGATTGACCTTATTAATACTATAGACAAAAACCCCTCTTGAAATAAGAAGTTCAAAAAAAAGTCAGAATTTGTGAAAGCATAAAATTTTAAAGCATTTGATGTGTGGGTGGTGGTGTTTTCGAAACTATACCTGCAATGCATTTTGGATGGCATTTTTATCAAGTCCTCCAAAAAACAGCTCTTGGCCAAACATCTTCAAGTAGACTGATACAAAAGGTTTGTCACTGGAGAATGCCTTCCATTCAGAGAGCTGCATGCGAAGAGGAAGAAAACCTGATTATTCATAACATTTCAGGTAGCAATACCTTAAAGATTTTCTTTTCCTTGAGAATTTACCTTTTTCAGGATTTCCTTGAAGTCATAGTCAGTCTCCCAGTCACTGTCAGGAGAGTAAACTTTAGCAAATATCTCCTGCAGTCCTTCAGCTGTTATTCCAACCTGTGGGAAGAAGTGTAAATGCAAACTGAATGATGATTGCAAAAAGTGATAACAGAGCAAACTGTGGGTAGACCCAATTACCTCCAGGGGATCAGCAACTCTGCCTAGGAAATGTGTCCGCAGCTGGGACATTGCCATCGTTGGAATTAAACTGCCTGCATTATTCAATACCAAATATTTAGCTGCCAGTCCACTCATAAGGATCTCTGAAGAGAAACAGGTAGTAGGATACATCACAGTTAGTTTTTAAAGCTACGGTACACAGATTGTATCAATTTACTAATTGCATAATTCAACTGATACAGCACAATATGAGAAAGGCCAGAAAACCCAGCTATAAAACTGATGTTATAAACCAATTATAAAGAGAATATTCTGCATTTTTGGACTATTAGCAGGCGAAATTACAAACGCCTTGCAAATCACATGGTGGTTATATTATTTTTCCAATTGCTTCTGCTATGTTATTGACACCTGTTCAGAGTCTGTAACATCAGTTTATGAAATGCTTTTATGAGACATCATTTAGGGCAACTTGACAAAGGGGATTGGAAATGAAAACAGATTTGCCATCCTTTGCTAATCATTTAGGGAAAGTGATATAGATGTCCTATAAGGACAGATAGTGAGGTGTAGATTTGTCTCTCAGATGACTCAGAGGCAATTTAATACATTTAGTTCCAAATTCTGTAACTCCTTAGATGAAATGCACTAATTGTTAAGTAATTTTTAACTATTGAGTGAACTTTGACTAAACGTAGTTTGAGTCTTATTTATCCTCTACATTAGATTTGTCATGTATAATGTTCCTAGTTACAGATATTATGTGCAGAGCATAGTCAGCTATTCTTCCTGACCTTGGCACAGGTCTATACAGTCCTTTTTTTCTGAGTTAAAGTAATCCAAAGACTTCTCTAAGTTTCCATAGGTTTCAAGAGGAACAAGGCTGGCATGATACATAGGCATCTCTTTCATGCTTCCTTTCTTCCAGCCCTCCTCTCTCCTCATCCTACACTAGTTGGAAGACTGGGAAGTATTTTAGAAGTTGCTATGTTAACTTTCTGCTGTTCTCATTTTAGACATAAGAGCCAAATACTTATTAAATCTTAGCACCACCAGAAATAAGCTTTGGAAAGCCAGTACAGCTTGCAGAGCCCTGGAAGATCCAGACCAATAACTTTAGTGCCTGCACAGAAATTATTGATGAATATATTTTCAGATATTATGAGAGGGAGTGAGTCTCTGACCTCTTCCCAGAAAAGCGGTACATAAATTCTCATAAATAATTTAGCCAAAAGTTAAAGAAAGGATTATTGCTTGGTTCACAAATGGGGGTGTTATGAACACTCACACCCACATTACTTCTCTAATGCCACTCTCTGGTTTTCAGATAATATCTCACTTGTGAGTCAACACTTTCTTATTCTCTTCTGAATCCATTCATGCAGATAGGGATGTAGATGATACTTAACCCTTGTTTACTCCTCATGTTCAATTGTTTCCTGTCAGATTGCATGGACTAATTTTGATTTCCAATTCATCATGATAGATTCAACTTTTCATGTATTTGAGAAATAGTTTGTTGGAAAAGCAATCCACTTAGCCTTGTAGATCTGTATGAACTGGCATTTCACTAAATTACTTTCACCGTTTGCTGTATAAAGCTCCTGCGCTAACCAAAGTGCTAGCACTACCTACCTACAACATACATGGCTTAATAACAGCTCTTACAATCAAAATACAAATATTTATGCCACCTCCCATGGCATAAGAGAAGAGAGCAGGGATATATTCCATACCTCAGGCATTCACACAGAACTAATGCTCATCATAGAATTGTACAATGTTTAGGGTTGGAAAGGATGTTCCAACACCCCTGCCATGTGCAGGGACACCTCACTCCAGACCATGTCACTCAATGAAAAATCCAACTGATACCATCAGATCATGTACTGCAACCACTTTACCGTGACAGTGTGACGGCACCGGGATGTATCTGACTACATGTCCTACGGAAGGGGTTAAAAAATCAGTGAGCAAAGAAAGCAGTTTGTGGTACCTGTGAACATTAGTACACAGATTTAATTATATGACTCTGTGCATATTGAGAGTCAGATTCCATCAGTCCTCACATTAAGCAGAAGCTGTGTCATCCCTTAGATTTCAGTGGCAGTGTGTAGAGCAGGAAGCACTATTTGTGGTGACCATGTCTGACAGGTGCCAAATTAAAGATAGATTCAGCTGACATTATTGCCTGTCGTTAAAAATTGAGCATCTAGCACCACAAAGACATGTGATGTTGAGGACAGATTTTTGTTTTTAGTAAGGAAATAGGTACTGCATTATAACCATCACTATGGTAACTCTTCCAGAATGGACTCACTGAGGCACATTTCACCTGTGGATAGTGGTGACAAAACAAATCAGAAAGCTAGAGGACGTGTCTTCCTCCCATATCAGTGTAACAGAGAATTGACTTCGTTTAGCTAACAGAGTAATCCGAGTCCAAGATTAACATCTGTGAGAAAAGGATCTTGTACCTTATTCTTCAGGATGCGAGTTTTAAATATTACATATACTGATAACCAAATTGCTGAAACTGGTCTTCACTAAGAAGTAACAGCAATTCACTGATGTGCAGCATTTCCAGGCTACAGCCAGAGCAAAGTAATCTATTTCACATATCCCTCTGCCAGCTACCTTCATGCATATTGCACCCTTCTTTTTCACTGTGTGAAAATCCAGATAGCTCATTTTAAAAGCAAAAATAGGATAAGAAAATGAGTACCTAAAACTAAAAAACATACATCTGCCTATTACTGGAAAATATATCACTCCCTGAATGCATTTTAAATGGTAAAAAAGTGACTGTACGCATTTGGGCGCTGTCTGTCTCCACCTTTGAGGCAGCAAGCATATGTGTCATTTATTACTGTGATTGTTGTGGCATGTATTATATTTATTTTTGTTATTGAGCAGTTTAAATGGTCATGTAAAAACGAAGAAATGGGCAGGAAACAGTAAGATCTACAGAAATCTTTCAAACAACTCCCCTCCCTCTAAAAAGAAGGCAAAAGAACTTGTACATTTAGCACTGTGGATTTCAGGTGTTTCAGAGTATCGTTTTCTATTGATAACTTTGAAAATAATGTTTACTTGTACCAGTGAATAATAATAACACTAAAAACATCCAGGTCCTCTTAGATAAACAGCATATGTAAGGAGACTGTGTTTGCAGATAAGATTTCCCTAGTCTTCCAGCTACATATGCCAAATCACTGATAACTGTCATAGTCATTTACATAGGGGAGTTGCTTGAAAAATGCAAAAATATTTTTCTCTATTGAGAAAAATAACATACATGGAAAATAGAAATAGTTGCAATTTGGCCTAGTAAGAGCTGTCTTCTAATCTGGCCCTCCCGACTACATTTATGATTTTATGCTTCTATTATTCTATGATTCATGTGCAACTCCAATTGATGTAACTGATCAGCCTCCAAATCCCATATATGGATCTGCTCATTCCAGAAAAGAATCCTGGTAGAAAGATGCAAGAAAAAACTTTAGACAATAAGCCTAAGCTAACTGCTCATGGGTGCAATGAATCGACACATATGCAAAGTTTCTTTTTCACTGGGCACTACTGTTGGGGTGAAGAGTATTTAGCATCCTATTTGAATTCAGTAAGAGTAGGTGTTCAGCACTGGTAGAAATTAATCCACTTCAGCAGTAATTTAGGTTCCTTCTGTTTGTTTGGTGCTGAACAATAGTATGAAATTGTTAAGCACCGCTGAGATTACAGCATTAGATACATAAGCATGTGCCTCTCTGGCTAATGAAAATGGAAGGTTAGAGCCCCACAAGTCCTCTGGTAATTTCATGCTGGCAGTGTACAATGCAAAACACATGGGGACATAAACATTCTCCAAATGGAGAGCCTAAGATTGCTATTTATTTATCTTTTTTTTCATGGAGCATGAGAGAATACGGAGGAACAACATGCAGTTAAACAGCTGGCTAGGAGAATTGGGTTCGAATGATGTACATTTTTTTTCATTGAACTGTGTATATATCTCTACAAAATCTTATGACTCTTACCTTTAAACATACTGAAATGGAAAACCTTGCTGAACTGATATCCAGATCTGTCAAATTTGGCACTTAATGCTCTGACGGCCATTCTGCAGGCAGAAGCCCTGGAAAAATTCAGTGAGCACATTAACACTTCAATTAGTTTGCAACAAGTTTTTCGTCTAAGGAAGGGAGGCAGTTTTTTCTTACACTGCTTGAAGATCTGGAGCTGTGCTCCTACCCAGGGCTCTCACGTGAGAGTAGATGAAACTTGCCACTTGCATGCTAGGTTCCTTCAGAACAGCATGAGCTAACGTCATCAGTACTGGAAGACCTGGCTTGGTTTCAAGTAAAACCACTGCAGCTAACATTCGGACCTGAGGATGAAGTTTTTGATTCAGGAAAATCTCAAGGGTAATAGCCTGGACCTGCAAATAATAGATACACAAATTTACAGTGTGGTTGATCATTTTGCTAATAACCATTCATCACTAGTGAAATTTGTAGTATTTAATTATTATGGCAATACTGTTCCTGGTTTCACAGTCTTAGGGCTGGAAGAGGTATTACGGTAATGTAGTCTGACTTCCCACACTTTGCTGGATAATTTCTACATCAAGATCATTATCTCTTCTTGAAGTATAGCAAAATGCATCTGGAGCATAATCACTCTAGATAAAAGAGATTTCATGGATCCATTATACACCTGAGAAGGGAGTTTCAGTGATCACTTATCCCTACCCATAAAGGTATGCCTTATTTCTAATAATTTGATCTCCTGGGGCCACTTGTGCTAAATAATGGAATAAAAATGAAATTAATAAAATCCACTTTATTACCAGAAATCTCTATGCCAATTAAGAAGATTAAAACCAAAGGTTTATGCAACAAATGTAATTTCCACAGTACTACTTGTGACCAGTATGTTTAACCTCAGCAATACTCAGTATCAAGACTAATTTTGTACTGGAACCATTGCAGTTTCCACAACTTGCACTGAAGCATTTAACCCCAGCTTCAAAATGAATGTGGATGGTGTAACACTGTGCTGGTAGTCCCTCTGCAAAGTCCTGTCCTGACTGGGACAGTGCACACCCAGCTCTCTGATGAAAGTCTGATCCAGGAAACTTCAACAAATTTTGGAAGCACGCTGACTGGTTTTATTGATTTAAATATGTTGATTATAAAATACCAAATTAACAAGGTTGCAGTAGTCTCTTTCTAAATGTTACTACCATTTCAAATTAAACATTAAACAGAAAAGAGAGACTGGGTATTAAGTCCGTTTAATGCAAATACAGGTGTGTAGCTAGCTGCAAAGCAGGCATTAACCTAGTTTTTGAACAATGAAAACTTCAGCCACAGTCATTGACTTGCTCCAGATCAATTTTCTCCAAAGAAAACACATAGAAAATGGAACTAAACAGTGGTCTGGGTCACATGTGGAAAGCCAGGCCAAATGGCAATCAGAGACACAGCACCATACAGCTGGGTTGAAGCAATCCCAGGCACAGCTACAGGGTGGGCAGAGAAGAGATTCAGAGCAGCCCTGCGCAGAACGACTTGGGGGTGTTGGTCGATGAGAAAAATAACATGAGCCAGCAGTGTGCTCTGGTATCCTGGGTTGCATCAAAAGGAGCATGACCAGCAGGTTGAGGGAATGTGATCCTGCCCCTCTACTCTGCTCTCGTGAGACCTCAGTTGGAATATTGTGCGCAGCTTGAGTGTTCTCAACATAAAAAGACATGGAACTGTTGGAATAAGTCCAGAGGAGGGCCACGAGGATGATGAAGGGGCTGGAGCACCTCCCATATGAAAATAGGCTGAGAAAGTTGGGGCTGTTCAGCCTGGAGAAGAGAAGGCTGTGTGGAGACCTCCTAGCAGCCTTCCAGTATCT